>CM068301.1:21035616-21074934 GCA_034768395.1 Linum lewisii | reverse complement strand
AAGGGAAGCTTAAGAGCACTGATTCCAGTACCCTAGCCTACCGATCTTGAGTTCCAAACCGTTTGGTTGAGCGGGGATGTTACAAACTCTGTCTTTGCCTTTGATTCTTTTGTTATAAACATGAGTAGCTAAACTCGTAGAGCTTAGGCTAGATGAACCCTAAGTGACCCAGGGCTTTAAAGCGGTCACAGATCGGCGGTGATTAGATTCAAAGTTCAATCAGTTTCCTATGTTTGATTTGTTCTTCATTGTTCATGTTCAATCAGATTCTATTCATGTTTCTTGCCATGAGTCAACCAAGTTGTGAAGATCAGATTAAGATCGCAGTACAGAAACAAATGGAAGAGATCCTCGGTACAACTAATAACTGGCCTAAAAAGGAAGTCAACTTCATTGATCACAGTTTCACCAGGGATCAAAGAGGCTACTCCGACTACCGTCAGTTCAGAATACCCCCTCAACAACGGGAAGGCTTCTATGAGCGTCCTCCCTACAACTTCCAACTCAACCAGAGCCGAAGTCAATACATGGACAATGGTTATCAAGACCCTTCCAGATTCACCAGAGTACAGCAACCTCCGAATCTTATATATGAGGACGATTGGGAGAGGAGAATAGCCAGGAAGTTTGATCTAATTACAGCAAGACTTGATGATCACGAGGAAAGATTCAAAGCGCAAGCTCTTCTCAATCAAGAACAAATAGCATCTGGACAGAGAATAGAGGATATGATAAATAAAATTGCTAGTGCGATGGCTGGTATTCCCATTTTCAATCAGGCTCCGTCTCAAAGCAGCTCCTCCGAGAAGAACGAGCAAGCTAAAGTCGTAACAACCAGGAGCAGTAAGCAGACCAGCCCGTCTAAGAAGGAGGAAATTCCCGTTTCCAATAAGGGAGAGTGCTCGGCTATCGCCGCTCGACCACCACCTATACCTATCCCAGCTAAGTGCCCCGACCCTGGTCCTTTTACTTTACCTTTGAGCATTAATGACATTGAAATCGAGCGTAGCATAATTGACCTAGGTGCTTCTATAAATGTCATGCCTATGTGTTTATATAAGAAACTGAACCTAGGGGAATTACAACCTGCCAGCATGAATTTAGTGTTCGCTGACAAAACTCTAAGAGAACCTAGAGGAATGATCCAGGATGTAATCACTTGCTGTGGCCCGTTCCGGTTTTTCGTTGATTATATAGTTATGGATACTCAAGAGACATATTCTACCCTTCTCTTGGGTCGGTCATTCATGGCGACAGCCGGAATTAATGTCAATGTTCCTAATGGCTCTCTAACTGTAAGGGTGGGGAAGGATACTGCAACATTCCGTCTCAAGGACGAGATGACATACATTCCTAAGGAAGAATTAAATTGTTTATCTGTAGAGATCGTGGAGTTGGCCTCGGTCAACTTCATTTCTAATGTTTCTTCCAGTGTTTCGAGATCAATTGACACTGCAGGTGCTGAATAGGGTACCGAGAAGAAACCAGAAGCTTCGGCTCAGAAGCCGCCTAAGAAGAAGAAGGAACTGCAAGCCTCTTCGAAACGCCACGCAAGGAATCTGGTAGATCGAGGAGGAAGAATCACAAGGAGAAGCAAGCTCAAATGGTCTGGAGACCAAAAATTCCGCCGTCTTCCACCAAGCCAGCTGCACCACCAATTCGTTCCGAGAAACCGGCGCCGGAACAAGTATGGAGGGAGAAGCCGAAAGCGTCTCCTAAGGAAGTACTAACGATCACCGATCCTGGTGATACCAAGCCGAAGACTGAAGTTAAGAAGAAGCCGACAGTCCTCATTCCTTCCATCGTCATACTCAAGAAGGATGATCTCTCTAGAGAGCTGTTCGGACCATTCAAGTTCGTTGATCATCTTCCCGACGGACGTACCAAGCTTTTGCATGCAAACGGGAAGAAATTCACGTTTACCGGAGAAGTCCCGAAGCTGTACTTCATGAACTCCGACGCGAGCGTGAAGGAGAATCTTAGTTGGGATGTCTCCTAATACCGTCCAGGTATCGTCCAGCTCAAGGACGTTAATAAAAGAGCGCTTCGTGGGAGGCAACCCACGGCTGGAGTCAGTTTTGTTTTGTTTCAACCTTGGTATTTTAGAGTCGGTTCGGGAGAGCCAAAAGTGTCAGTTTGTTTGAGTTATTATTTTTCGTGTGTAGTCTGTGTGTCATAGAGTCAGTAGCAAGTTGATTGAGGTCGTTCCGATTTTTCTGGATTTAACGATGATTTTCTGAAGTTGGCCTGATTTGCGAAAATATTTTAAACCCGAACAGTTCAAAATTTTCGGCGAAACTACCAGTGTTTTCGGCGAAACCGATTTTCAAACTTCGAACCTGTTTCTCCTGTTTCTCTTTTTCGGTTCGAAAACTTTATGATTTCGGCGAAACCACTTCAACCAAGATTTTCGGCGAAACCAAGCTTAAATTTTCGGCGAAGCCGCCAGTTCAAATCAGCCAATTCTTGTTAACCTGTAGTTTTGGCGAAACCACTGCCCTATTTTCGCCGAAACTGATTTGAAATTTCGCCTAATTATCCTTTAGAATTCGGACCAACTCCTCTCTCACCTTATCTCACTTTCGCTCATATCACCGAAACCCCCCTTATCTGTTTAAAATCGCCGCCGACCCTCCACTAAAACCCGCCATCGCCGCCATTTCACCCGCCGCCGCCATCGCCGTCCGCCGCCGCTCACTCCCCCTCCTCATTCCGATCCCACCAAGCCCTAGAACAACCAAATCGGAGCTTTGCAGCTCCAGTTCACCGAAAACCTAGTTTTCAACGTTTTTCACCGATTCCTCCCAACCCGTTCAGTTTTTGCTTCCATGGCTTCAAGGTAACGTGCATAACTTTTCAATACGAATCTTTTCACATATGGATTGCTGAATTTCGTCGGGGTTGACTTTTGGTTGACTTTTCGGTTTACCTCGTTTTGCGTGCCGACTGTTTCGTGTGAACTAGGACTGACTGAACTTATAGAACTGTTCCAGGATGCTTAGGGAGTTCCGTGCTTAATTTCCACATCATTTGGTCATGTGTTGCTATGCATACGATTGATTCGTTGTTTTGTTGACTTGTGAGATATACCGGTTTGGCGTTGACTTGTTATTGATCGTTTGGCTGTCATCAGTGTTTATTCTTGTTCATATTATCGTGCCGCCATTTGAAATCGTATGATGCCGTCAATTTCCAAGTTGTGATAGTCTTGCCATGATTAGGGTTCAATATGACTTAATGTTGACTTTCTAAAAATGTCGGTTTGAATTTTTGAACTCTGATTGCGCTTCCCTGATTATAGCTGTTCTTAAGACATGTGCTCTATTGTCTATGATTACCGGTTACTCCGCTTTACTTACCCCACTTAGTTTCCCTCGTTTCCTTGTGAAATTGAGTTTTTCTACTAAGTGTGGGGTAGGATCTTAGTTGACTAATCTGGTTTCATTCTGGTTTTAGGAACACTTTTGAGCGCAGGACTAAGGCACGCCTTGATGGCGCCTCGAGCTCAGGAGCTGCCGCTCCCGTCACACCCGCCATTCTGGGTCCCCCACCTGCACTCCCTCGCCATGTTGGATACCATCCCACCATCGCCCGTCTTCCGGACTTCTACTTTGAGAACTTCCAGAAGATCGTGCACATCCGGGAGCTGACGTGCGTCCTTTATCCATGGAGTCGCTCCAGGAGCATGACGAGGATTCCTACCGGAACGTGCATGACGCCTTAGCACCGGCCGGTCTCCTAGAGCTGACCACCATAGCCGCCGAGTTCCCAGACATTGCTCTCCAGGAGTTCTGGGCGACATTTGACTTGGACGAGCATAAGAAGAGACGGGGCCAGAAGGTGATCACTTTCTTTCTTGGTGGGGTGTACAGGCAGCTCACTTACGATGAGTTTGCCGCTCATCTGGGCATCCCCTACGAGCACTATCACGATCACCACCTCGGTTGGGGCGAGGATGATGACGACGAGGCATTGCACGCCCTCTGGAGCCACATGACAGGTGTGCCTGGTGATCGCCTCAGGAAGAACAACTCAGTTAAGTCCCTCTCTCACCCGCTCTATAAGTTTATTCATATGGTTTGGCGGAGGTCACTTTTATATGTCAGAGACAAGGATCGCCACCATATCCTTAAAGAGGAGCTCGTGCTTCACCGAGCCATCCGAGAGAGCTACCCTCTCCACCCCGGCTGGGTGCTAGCTCACATCTTCAGTCAGAGGACCAAGAGAACGAAGCAACCACGCAAACTCTTGGGAGGCAACTTCATAGGACAGCTCATCCTCTCCTTCGGCATCGACCATGAATATGGTCTTCACATTCCACGACATCCAGTTCGGACCGTTGGAGGAGACTTGGCGGTCGAGTACGACTTAGAACTCGACCTCAGTCCCCATGTAGCAGCAGATCCTCCACTCCAACCTGCGGTCGAGTCGGAGGACGACGATGATGCTGAGGAGCAGCAGCCGCCGCCGCCGCCCGAGTTTCAAGATTACATACCCTCGCCACACCATGAGGCAGGGTACATCCACCAGTCGCCGCCATACATTCCAGATCCATACCAGGCACAGCAGCCTCAGCCTCGACTGCATCCCGCGGACATTGGTGAGCTGTACGAGCGACTGCAGGAGTGGCGCATCACCGACAACGCCACTCAAGCGGCTAGGTGGACTATTATGCAACAACACATGCGCCGAGCCGACCGGCGATATGAGCGACAGCTGGAGTGGCAGCGACAGCTCGGCGATTACTTCCACTTCCCCCACTCTGACACCTCTGACCAGTGATGATCAGGTGGTGTCCTTTTCCTTATCCTTTCTTTTTATTTATTCTTTTCGGACTTCGGTCCACCTTTTTTCTGTGTGGATCCGGGGCATTTGTCCCGGTTTCCTTTTTATGTTTTATTTGTTTTTGTTTTGTAGGCAGTTGGGAGGTTCCCTTTGCTTCACTTGGGTAGATTACCTCCGCTCCGAGGATCCGTGCTCATCCACTACGCCAATCATCTCGGTCCAGGTTCTTCCATTCCACTCTGAACTCTAGAATTAGTCCTGTGAGGACACAGTCCGATTTAAGTGTGGGGTAGGATGCTAGAGAACCTTGCATGAACTTGATTGCCCTTGATTGTGTTTTATGTGCCTCGTGATTCCATTCCAGTCTCTCTAGCATTAGAATGGCTCAGTTCTTGATTTTTGATGTTAAGTTGTTGTTCAACCTTTCATAATGATGCTTAGACTGCTTAACCTAGAACTTGAGAACCAACCTGTATGCTTTGATGCTAAATTGCCTGGTCAGAACAGAATTTTAAAATCACACTTGTAGTTTGTAGCCTTGATTGCATGAAAATGACCGAATCCGACTAGCAAACCAACTGTGAGCTTTTGATCCATTGCACGTAACTTGCAATTTAAATTCTTTCTGAGTGGTTTTCTGTTTACTTGAATTAGTTAGAATTTGCATGAGACCTACTCGAGACCACACGATGACACAAGTTCTAGAAGGATAGGGGCACCTAGATTCAGCTACTAAGCCAATAGCCTACCTTAACGATAAAATCCACTAGGTTTAGACCCTTGAGCTTGGCTTGTTCTTTCGGTTCGACAATACATTACAACCATTTCTCATTTCTTTCATTCCCCGTTGATCCCCTGTGGTTGTAGTTCTAGATTGACCTACCGGAAGTCGGTTTGTGGTAACCTGCCTATAGCCATTAAACAGGTGGTCTTAGCTATTATGTCCAGACGTGTAAACCCCTCTAGCGACTAAAAGAAATCGGCACAAAAGAAAAAATGTACAAAAGAAAAGAAAGAAAAAAAATTTCGAAAAAAGAGAAAAGAAGAAAAATCAGAAAAAGTTCAAAGTCAAATAAAACGTTCTTCTCCCTACAAATGGAAGAACGAAGTCGTAAGAAAAGTTGAAAAGAAAAATGTATGCAAAAGAAAAAGAATAAGTGCTAGGTTGCTTGAGGGTATCATAGGACGAGCGTTCATCATTCCACCAGTGTTTGGTTAGACAGTAGGAAGCCATAGATTAGATTCGAGAGAAGTTAGTCGAAAGCTACACCGCACCAAGCCATCATCATTCATTCCCATCATCCATCTCATTATAAACCCGAGTAGTGTAGATTTCATTACGGTCCTAGCAGGGAAGTCCTTCTTGACTAGATACTCGTGTTGTCACAGTGGTGGAGATGTGGTCGAAATACAAACCTATGACAGAACTCGGTAACAGAAAATGATCGAGAGCAGAAACACGTCCTTAAACACAGAGAGTGAGAGTTCCCATTGTACTATATATATCCTGTGTGAGGAGTCTGGTCGGTCAGATCAAATTCGTGCATAATTGGTTGCTAATTACTTGTCGTGTGCAGTTTATTAGTGAGACCAGGTAATTTGGCTGATCTGTATGCATGTTAGGTTTCTTGTTCTAGGATCGATCTGTCTAATAATTCATTGTGTTTGATTGAGCTCTAATTTAATCTATCTTATCATTTATGAACATGAGCGTTTCTATTCAGTTTGCTTGAGGACAAGCAAAAGCTTAAGTGTGGGGTATTTGATGACACTCGATTTGACGTGATTATCAGCCTCATTTAAGCGACATTTCTTTGCTTAAGACATGGTTTTTAGGGTAGAATGACGAATATTCAATCAATTGCCCTATCTCGTGCCATTTGTGTTACCTTGGCCCTTTTCGGGTCTATTTGATGGTTTTCTAGTGTTTTTGCGCAAGCACAGGTTTTTGCCGTCAAATAAAGTAGCCATGGACGTGTCTAAGGCATAGGAACCTCGAGGAACTGAACCGGAATCGATCAAAGGAGTCAATCGAGTCGAATCAAATCCTGTTCTCATTTACACTGCAATTTTTGGTGAAAATCCCCCAGGTTTTCGGCGAAAACTCAAGAAGAAATCGGTTGAGTTCACAAAGAGAAGTTTTCGACGAAAACTCCAAGTTTTCGCGAGAACCCTAAGGTCCGAAAATCACAGGAGAAAACAGCCGAGCATTCAAGTCATTTACAAGGGAATTTTCGGCGATAACTCAAACAACTTTTCGGCGAAAATTCCAGGCAAATCCGGCGGTATTAGGGTTAAGTATAAATACTTAACCGGCTGCCCAATTGCAGATATACCACATAATACGAACTACCTCGAGAATTCTCACGGGTTTTGGAGCAGAGTTTAGAGTCCGAAGAGCCAGGAAGAGATCGTGACGCCATCCCTTCACCTCGGAGACTCGGAGCTAGGATTGCAGATTACCAGAGATCGAAGTTCTGTCGGAGTCATCTTAATTAGGTTTTTCAGATCCTTTTCTGTTTTTCCTCTATTCAAGATGAACTCTGTCTTTGCCTTTGATTCTTTTGTTATAAACATGAGTAGCTAAACTCGTAGAGCTTAGGCTAGATGAACCCTAAGTGACCCAGGGCTTTAAAGCGGTCATGGATCGGCGGTGATTAGATTCAAAGTTCAATCAGTTTCTCTTTCATGTTTGATTTGTTCTTCGTTGTTCATGCTTCTTGTCTGGATTGATCACCTAGATTAGATTCTTGTTAAGCTAAGGATAGAAGCGAACGCTCTCCTTACTTTAAAACATCAAATCGAACAATTAACCTAATCATTGGAGTGTGCCTTTCGTAGGAACCAGTTAGGGTTAGTCCACTGCAAGAGTAACTCATAAATCGTTAGTAAGTGCACCAGTTAATTAAGTCATTGCGAGAGGCGACCGTACCTAGGCGGCTAGTTAATCTTGGTAGCTAGATCGGATAGATCAAACGTTCGCCAGTCTTAAACCTAAGGGTAAGGAGTTATGGTGGTGTCTTAGAACTGATTCAACGAGAGTCGAAATCCGCTGATCTGTTGATTGCCAATGCTCTGGTGAATGAAGGGGGATTCAAAGTCTAAGCTTGTATGTCATCCTCGATGCTCCGTATTGGGACTCGGCCAGGCATCGAGGCCAGGGCTCAGGTCGGCATCGGGGACAGGGCTCGGTCCGACACCTGGTCCAGGACTTGGTCCGGCATTGGCTTCGGCACTCGCCTTGGTGTGCGGGTTGGCATCAACATACTAGTCGACATCAACATACGAATCAAGATCAGGTGGTGGCCTGGTTTCGACACCTAGCATCAGATCGAAAGCAATGTTTGGGTCGGCATCAACATCAACACCCTCAGACCTGTATTGGTGATGTCGCGGCTTGGCATCAGTGGGTGGCCGCTCTAATTATTATTGATGCCACGGCTCGGCATCAGGCACTTAAAAATACTCGGCATCAGCGGTAATGCCGAGTAGGGCTTGGTCACAACGTCGGGCATGGTCACGTCATTCTCCCTTCCTTGAAAAAGATTCATCCTCGAATCTTCATGGCCATAAGCTTCGGATCTGACATAATCTTCGGCATTGACTCCTGCATTGGTGTCAGTGTCGGTCTCGGTGTCCGTCTCGACGTTGATCTCTGTGTCAGCCTCGGCGTCGGTCTTGATGTTGGTCTCAGCATCGGTCGGAGCGTCGATATGGGCATCGATCTCGGCGTCTGTCTTGGCGGTTGCTCCATCGTCTAGGATAGCATCAATGCAGGACATTCTCGTACCCAATGCTGAGAATAGGATTAAATCTACTGGCGGCACCTCAACACCTAATTTTCTTCCAAGTATGACTAGATTCTCCATTATGGACGCCATGTAGGCCTCCATCCTTGCGCACCTAGCATTATCCAGCAGTCGTGTTTGAGGGTGAAACTATTTAGGGTTTTTCGAGAATTTTCTATAAAAACTAAAAGAACAAGTACGCAGTCCTAGAGTTGAACCGAAGCTCTGATACCAAACTCATGTGAATGGCCAAGCTACTACTTCCACAACTAGACAACTCACAACTTGGGCAATCACAACTCACGAGCTAAACCTTAGACTATAGGGTGGAGATCGGCCAAGAGTTCAATAGCTATAGAGCTAAGAATCCAAAGGTGATCTTTAATACGAGAGGTGCCACGAATTAGAGGTGAATACTCTAGCTCGATAAACCTAGTTCTAGAAGACAATCAATTCCATGAAAATCGTAAAGAAAGAAATTGCAATTTCATGCAAAGAAAAATTGAAGTTTGTTTTATTCATCAAATTCTGAGTTACGATGGTGGTCGAAGGCCTCTATTTATAGCTATGGGTTCAGCCATAAGGCTCTCTCTTTCCTCCTATAATTCTAAGTCTAAAAATAATAAAGAACTTAAAATGAATCCTAAACAATCTACTTAAAAGGAAGAACAATCCAATCCTAAGTAGGAAACTAATAAAAAAAGGAAGAAATCCGAAAAAAAAGGAAAGTTGACTAAAAATATAAAAGAGTCATAAACCGGAAAAAACCCTAGTTGGCGGCGTGTCCTGGTCCGTGTCAGTGTCCAACTCCAGTAAGGATTCTACTTCCGTGTCCTAGTCCAGCACAGATTCATGTTCTTCTTTCCGGGGCCTAATCCTTGATGCTCCGTATCGGGGCTAGGCCCGGCATCGAGGCAAGGGCTCAGGTCGACATTAGGGCTAGGGCTCAGTCCGACACCTGGTCCAGGACTTGGTCTGGAATTGGCTTCGGCACTCGCTTTGGTTTGTGGGTTGGCATCAACATCCCGATCTGCATCAGCATATGAATCAAGATCAGGTGGTGGCTTGGTCTCGGCACCTAGCATCGGATAGAAAGCAATGCTTGGGTCGGCATCAACGACCACGGTCAGCATCAGTATCAACACTCTCGGACCTGTATTGGTGATGTCGCGGCTCGACATCATTGGGTGGCCGCTCCATTTATTATTGATGACACAGCTCGGCATCAGGCACTTGACAATACTCGGCTTCAGTGGTAATGCCAAGTAGGGCTTGGTCACGGCGTCGGGCATGTCACATCATTCTCCCTTTCTTGAAAAAGATTCACCCTCGAATCTTCATGTCCATAAGCTTTAAATCTGGCATATTCTTCGGCATCAACTTCGGCACTGTGTTAGCGTCAGTCTCGGTGTCTGTCTTGACGTCGATCCTGTGTCAGCTGTAACATCCTCACCCAACCGGATGGATTAGAACTCGAGTTCCCCTTGAGGTGCTGGAATCAGTGCTCCTGAGGTCCCCTTGAGGTCTGGGACGTTCGTGAGCGAGCTGGGTTGAAGTTACAAAGGGGCTAACGATGTAGTGTGATACACGTTGTGCATCACAATACACGTCGTGTATGCATGATACACGGCCGTGTACCATAACTTCAGAATCTCGTCAAAAGTGCCAGGAAATTAATACACGGTCGTGTGTTGTGGATACACACCGTGCATCGTGACCTGACAATAAAAGACAGATTTTGCACGAAAATTCATAACTTCTAATTCCTATCTCTCTCCACCAAAAGCCATTGACGAACCAACTTTGAGCAAACTTCAAAAGGTGATTCCGGGGGTTGTAGAGGTCGGAATTGAGTTCCGTTTGTTGCTACGCGTTACTAGAAACAAGGAGAAGAGATCGCTAACTTCAATTTCTGGTTTTTGGGTGTAGGTCGCGGTCAGTGAGGAAGGTTAGGCTATGAGTTTGGAGTTGGGGAAACCAAGTTTCTGAGGAACTAGAAGATGATTAGAGCCTCGTCTTCTATTCCAGGTGAGGGCGTAGCATTGTAAGGTAGTTTGGGACAGCGTGAGGAGTTCTAATTTCGGCTTAGATGAAAGCTAGGATTTGTATGAAATTGATGAGTGTAAAAAGGGTAAATCATGCTGTGAAATGTGCTCTGTCTGATTGTTGTTGATTGTTGTGGTTGGGGAAATGGTAAGAAATGAAATGCATAATGGATTGACTTAGAAATAAGTGTTAGGGTGGAATTGGGGAAATGGATGTAAATGATACGATATTCTGGTTTGTCAGTTGTGGTTGCAGGAAAATGGCCTTGCCAATGTGGGGTCGCTCTGAGAAGGAGGAACAGGTGGGTGGTCCCTAGAGTCATGACATGGTTACCCATGTACTTGCAGGTGGGGGTGGCCGGTGAGCTAGCCGATTACCCTATTGGATGTTTGTATGATTGTGATGCTAGTTTTGTGAATAGTGATTGGATGGTGGCATTGTCAGGTGCTTGGTGAAGCTGTGGTCGGAATGTTGTGTGATGTAATCGAGTGTGATGTGATGGATGTGATTGTATGTTGTGTTGCATATGAAAGTAGAATCGGAAGGAGTCCACACTACCCCACCCAAGATATTGGTTGATTGAGTCTGATCCACTAGGGTGGATCCCCTTGACATGGGTGTCAAGTGTGTTGATGAATTACTCGATGAGAGATGATGATGATGATGATAATGCGTTCCCCATGCGGTAGGGGAGCGCGAGGACCTCCCATGTGGTAGGGGGTGCGTCGGCCGGCCGGTGGTGGTGTGGATAACTCCTTGGCGCCTAATAACTCACCTAGAATGACAATGTGTGATGGATGGTGTGTGTGTGTGGTGTGTCTTTGGATGGTGATTGTGATCTCGTTGTAACTGTATGATATGAATGTGTGTTGATTCTATTATGTTTCTGGTGCTATAAATTATGAGTGAGAATGATGAACTGACCTATGTGACCTAGACTGCTTTAGGATGTTAAAATCTGGAAAGGGTTAAGGTCAGGTTCCACTGTCGATGTCTTGTGCGAAGTTTGGAACCACTCCTTTGGATTAGGACAACGTGTAGGTAAGCCCAGTGGGTTCACTCAATTTCAATAGGAAATTGATACCTTCTCCCTTTCAGGATCTTGTGGCTAGTGAGGGTGGTGTCAGAGTTCAAAGTTGAGGGTGGATTTCGAGAAGTTCTGGACTGAAGCTATGAGGTGAAGACTGGAGCCCACTCGGAGGTTACTTGCTCTTTATTTCAGTTGACCTTGGATATTTTGGGGAATTTTTCATGTATTTATGTACTTTGGTTTTATGTTGAATTTTATGGGTTTTATGTTGAATTTTATGGGTTTATATGTTGGACTTCGGATTTGTAAATAGTTACACGGATTTCATGGATTTTATGGGGGCCTCTCCCGTTGTTTCCCGTTTTAAACATTGGTTTTACTTCTTTATTTATTTGGTTTTTACTTAGTAACATATTTATTTGGTTTTACCTCTTTATTTATTTGGTTTTAACCACGGGTCTCACCGGGTTGATTCGGGACGGATGTTACAAATGGTATCAAAGTCTGGTTTGTTGCTGCTGTACTAGTTGATCGTCTCCTCTCTTTGGGGAGTAATTAACCTCGTTGAGAGAGGGGATGAGACATCGGCGTAGGATCGACTTTCCAGGGGTTTTTGTCAAACTGTTTTAAACGGGTGGGAAATTTTGAAGCAAGTGGTGATTTGAACTGTTAGTAATTTCTTGGAAGGTCAAATAAATTGTTTAAATGTCCTCCTGTAGTGAATCTAGTCAAGCAAGGGGAATTAGGTCCACCGGGAACTCGGATTATGGACGAGGAGCTCCTAGGTTTAAGCCGAGTTTGTTGAAGGGTTGGAATTTTGGGGAGTTTAGTGGGGAAGTGGCTGATCCTGAGGTGGTTGAGCAGTGGCTTCAGGAGTGTGAGTATAAGTTCCTGTAGATGGGACTTGATGAGGAGCTGAGGGTGCAAGCAATGACCTTTCTGTTTAAAGGTCATGCTCTGGATTGGTGGAAGTCGATGCCGCAGAGTCAGGTGGTTCCGCTAGAGTTTGATTTTGAGGAGTTTGTGGGAGAGTTCCGTGATCAATTTTATCCGGATCTTTGGCGTGAGGAGAAGGCCAAAGAGTTCTTGAGTATGGAGCAAGGCGAGAAGAATGTTCTCGCATACTACATAGAGTTTACCTCTTTCTCTAAGTGGTATGATGAGCAGAACAATCGGGATAGGAAGCTCATCAGTAAGTTCAAGAATGGGTTGAGAGTGGAGATCCAGGAGGGTGTCTCCACCGCTGATATGGGGAGCCTTGTGTCAGTTAAGGCGGTGGCATTGGAGAGGGAGAGGCTGGAGAACAGAAAGAAGGAAGAGAGGAAGAGGAAGGCACTTGTCCCGCCTACTCATGCGGCCACCCATAGCTACCCGGCTAAGAGAGCTCAAACTTCCTTTTCTGTGTTCAGGGGCAGCCAGTCGGCTCCACTGAGGGGTATGTTGACTTGTTTCACTTGTGGCCGACCTGGTCATAAGAGTGTTGCTTGTCCTTCTCGTACCGTGGTACAGTTCGTTCGGGAGGAGCGTCATCGGGACTTCCTATGTGCGACACTTGTGGGAAGCCTCACTTTGGGGTATGTCACATGCTTAGGCCAGCTCCGGTGACCTGTTACACCCGTGGACAGCGTGGGCATAGGAGTCTGAACTGTCCGACCAAAAGAGCCACCCCGATTCAGTCTGTGGGATCGGTGCAGGGACCTAGAGCTCCGTCTGGGAGTTATGGAGGTAGAGGGGGAGGCAGCTTTGGTAAGGGAGCCTCGGGTGCTTGACGAGGAATGGGAGCCAATGCTACATCCGTTGGAGCTGCAGGAGAGCAATGAAGCTTTACGCTCTCACCAAGGGTGCGGCGGAGAACGCGAAAGACGTGGTGACCGGTATGATCTCCATCCTAGATCTTTCCGTTTTTGCTTTGTTTGATTCGGGCTCGACCCATTCCTTTGTATCTGAGAAATGTGTGAGTAGCTTGGTGTTATAGCTAGTAGTTTAGGTGCTATTTGGGGTGTAAGAACTCCTTTGGGGACTTCTGTTCGGGTAGATAGCGTGTGGAGGGGTTGTAGGGTGTTAGTGGGAGGAGTAGAGTTGCTAGCTGATTTAGTGGTGCTTCCCTTCAACGAGTTCGATGTCATTCTCGGTATGGATTGGTTGGCTAAGAATGGGGCTTTTCTTGATTGTCGCAAAAATGAAGTTGTGTTTCAGGTAGAGGGAGTCGGTCAAGTGGTGTTCAAGGGTGTACGAAAGAGGGATTCGGCACCTATGGGGCTGGTTTCGGCGATGCAAGCTTTCTCTTTGATTCAAGAAGGGTGTGAGGCTTTGTTGGTGCAAGTGTCGGTTGGGCAGAATGAGGAGTTGGAGAAAGTACCGGTATCTCGTGAGTTTGCAGATGTGTTTGAGGACTTACCGGGTGCACCGATTGAGCGTGAGGTGGAGTTCAACATAGAGTTGGTTCCGGGAACCGCTCCAATCTCCATACCGCCTTATCGAATGGCGTCGGCGAAATTGAAGGAGTTGAAGGAGCAATTGCAAGAGCTATTGGATAAGGGGTTCATCTGCCCAAGTGTATCTCCTTGGGGAGCGTCGGTGTTGTTTGTGAAGAAGAAGGATGGGTCATGAGGATGTGCATTGACTATAGGCGGTTGAACAAGGCAACGATCAAGAATCGCTATCCACTCCCAAGGATAGATGATCTCTTTGATCAATTGCAAGGGGAAGAAGTGTTCTCGAAGATAGACTTGAGGTCGGGATACCACCAATTGAAGGTGGAGGAAGGGTCGGTACCGATAACAGCCTTCAGGACTCGCTATGGGCACTACGAGTTTCTTGTGATGCCCTTAGGTCTTACCAATGCTCTGGCGGCGTTCATGGCTCTCATGAACAAGGTCTTCCATGAATACTTGGATAAGTTTGTGATAGTGTTCATCGATGACATTCTCATCTACTCCAAGGATGAGAAAGAGCATGAAGAGCACTTGAGGATCGTCTTTCAGAAGTTGAGGGAGCAGCAGCTTTTCGCGAAGTTTTCGAAGTGTGCTTTTTGGTTGGAGGAGGTGTTGTTTCTTGGGCATGTGGTCTCTAAGAGGGGTGTAGAGGTTGATCCAAAGAAGATCGAAGCGGTGGTTAATTGGTCCCCACCCAAGGACGTATCGCAACTAAGGAGTTTCCTCGGATTAGCCGGTTATTATCGAAGGTTTGTTGAGGGGTTTTCCACCATAGCTTCTCCTCTCCATAAGTTGCTGAGGAAGGAGTCAAAGTATGAGTGGAGTGAAGCGTGTCAGAAGAGCTTCGAGGAGTTGAAGAAGAGGAGGGAGCTCCGGTGTTGACCTTGCCAGTGGAAGGTGGCGAGTATGTGGTGTTTAGTGATGCGTCCTTGCAAGGTTTGGGTTGCGTGCTCATGCAGAATGGGAAGGTTTTTGCTTATGCCTCACGTCATCTTAGAGTGCATGAAGTGAATTACCCGATGCATAATTTGGAGTTAGCGGCAGTGGTGTTTGCCTTGAAGTTATGGAGGCATTATCTGTACGGTGAGACGTTCAAGATCATGACCGATCATAAGAGCCTTAAGCACCTTATGGATCAGAAGGAAACTGAATAGTAGGCAGAGGCGTTGGATAGAACTCTTGAAAGACTACGATTGCACCATTGACTACCACCCTGGTGATGACACTCGATTTGACGTGATTATCAGCCTCATTTAAGCGACATTTCTTTGCTTAAGACATGGTTTTTAGGGTAGAATAACGAATATTCAATCGATTGCCCTATCTCGTGCCATTTGTGTTACCTTGGCCCGTTTCGGGTCTATTTGATGGTTTTCTAGTGTTTTTATGTTAGCACAGGTTTTTACCGTAGAATAAGTAACCAAGGACGTGTCGAAGGCATGGGAACCTCGAGGATTGCACCGGAACCGATCAAAGGAGCCATTCAAGTTCAAACAAATTCCTGCCCGATTTATACATATATTTTCGGCGAAAATACCCTTGGGTTTTCGCCGAAAATGGAAGAAGAATTCACTGACCCGATTGAGAGTAAGTTTTCGGCGAAAATACATTACTGTATTCGGCGAAAACCCAAGCAAAACCAACCAGAAGAAACAGACGGATGAAGCTCCATTTAAACATATGTTTTCGCCGAAAATATCCTTATATTTTTGGCAAAAATTCCAAGGGAAATTAAGAAATTGTCGGGTCAGTATAAGTACAGAAATCGGCGGCTAATAAAGGGGAAGAACAGACTTTTATCACTGACAACTGACGACGGACACAACAGAGAGGGGAGAGAGGGCGAGTAGATAGAGTTCAAAGAGCCAGGAACGGATCGTGACGCCATCCTCCATCTCGGAGAACCAGTGCTAGGAGTTGAAGATCCAGCAGATTGAGGCTGCCAGGAAACATCGAAATTAGGTTTTACAGTTCTTCTCTGTCTTCCTACCTGAGATGTATTCTTCGTTAGTCTTCGATTCTTCTGTATTGAATATGAGTAGCTAAACTTGTGTAGCTTAGATTAGATGAACCCTAAGTGACCCAGGGCTTAAAGCGGTCACGGATCGGCGGTGATTAGATTCGAAATTCATTTAGTTTCATCTTTCATGTTTGATTTGTTCTTCGTTTTCTGTGTTTCTTGTCTGGTTTGGCCACCTAGATTAGATTCTTGTTAAGCTAAGGATAGAAGCGAACGCTCGCCTTACTTTAAAACACCAAATCGAACAGTCAACCTTATAATTGGAATGTGCCTTTCGTAGGAACCGATTAGGGTTGATCCATTGCTAGAGTAACTCATTAATCACTAGAATTTGCACCAGTTAAGTTAAGTCGTTGCGAGAGGCGACGTACCCGGGCGGCTAATTAATCGTGGTAGCTAGATCGGATAGAGCGAACGTTCGCCAGTCTTAAACCTAAGGGTCAGGAGTTATGATGGTGTCTGTGAACTGAATGAACTAGAATCGAAAATGCTGGTCTGTTGATTGTGCTGCTCTGGCAATCTAAGGGGAATTCGAAGTCTAAGCATGTCTGTCATCTTTCTCGTCAATCAATCAATCATTACTTTTTCTTCGTTTTAATTTCATTTCAATTTATCTTTGCAACTTTTAGAATAGAAGTCGTGGAACTCACACCACGCACCACGTGTTTAACCTTGGATTAAAACTGTCAACACCTTTGAGTAAGGAAGTAGAGGAAACCCCTGGAATACGATCTACCCTAGCTTCACAGCTTGGTAGTTATTTGATTGACCGCTATCCTACAGCTCATCAAATTGGCGCCGTTGCCGGGGACTCTTCTATTTCGTTGAAAGAAGAGTTGGCATTTTAATTCTTCTACCCTTTCCATCTTTCATTTTTCCATTACATTTCGATTTTACACCGATTGTGTTTTGTCTTTGTCTCTTGCAGATCATAGCAGGTACAGAAGCAGATCACTTCCGTTCCATCTTCCTTTACCGCAATGGCCACTCTTAAAAGTGTTGCGGACTACAGTAAGCCGCGTGCATCTAATCTTCGATCACCCATCACCGTGCTTTCTAATGACAATGATCCTGACTATGAGATTCAGATTCCTCTCCTGGAGCTAATCTCTAGGGACATACAATTCGAGGGAAGATCAGATGATAACCCCTGCACACACATAACCAACTTTTTGGCTGTCTGCGACACCTCCAAGTCTGGGAATCTCAACAAGAATGTGCTATATCTCCGAGCTTTCCCATTTTCTCTCAGGGGTGCAGCTAAACAATGGCTTAGCAGAAACCGCCAGGTCACTACACTGACTGGGAGGCATTAGCTCAAGATTTTGTTGAGGAATACTTTCCTCCTGCAAGAACAACTGCTTATAAAGACCGCATTTCCAGATTCACTCAGAGAGAGGATGCAAGCCTGTATGACACTTGGAACGAATTCCAGTCTCTCCTCTTCGACTGCCCTCACCATGGGTATGAACAAAGACAGCTGGCTGAATTCTTTGCTCGTGGTATGCGCAAAGAATCTGCAAACTGGGTCAACACCCTAGCTGGCAGAGATTGCACCGCTCTCACTCCTCAGGATGCTCTTCTGCATTTTGCTGACTGTGCTTCAAAATCTAGAAACTGGGAGAGGCAAATAGAAGGAACCAAGAGTCAGAGCCAGAGTCAGATAAGTGTTGCAGAGCAGATCAAGGCAGAAGTTCAGAAGCATCTACAAGCAGCTGGTATTCCCCTCGAATCTCCGTCAACTACCGTCTTTTCGGTTGACTGTGGATGGTGTGGATCCTGTGCTCACAACGGTGGAAGCTGCCTCAAATTCGGTACAGCAGAAGTCTGGTCTACGGAAGAGATAAACTTCATTGATCAAGGCTTCGCCAACAATCAGAAAGGCTACGCCGGTTACAGAAATTACGTGCCACGGAAGCAGAGCAACCGGTTAGTAGATCCTTATTATAGACCTCCGAGATTCGTTGGAGGACAACACCAGTTTCAGGCAAAGCCGTACTACAATAGGGACATAGACTATGAGAGGAAGTTTGATCAGATCATGAGCCGACTTGACGACCATGACATTCAGTTAAAAGCTCAAGCGGCACTTAATCAAGGGCAAAGAGCTCAAAGTCAAGAATAGAGGACGCTATAAGCACCATGGCTAAACTTTTTACTAGCAACCCCCTCCTTAATCCAGAAGCATTTCAAGCAGATTCCGATACAAGGAGCGAGCACGCTCAAGCTATTACCACAAGGAGCGGCAAGCAAACAACTGATCCAAAAGCTCCGGAACCTGACATGATACCAGATACTAGTGCTGCCATAGATATGCCAGAAATAGAAGATATCACAGAAGAGGAAGAAGAAGCACCTGCTGCTCCTCCTCCGCCCCCAAGACAGCTCCTGAACCCGTCTTGGCGCCGTATGTACCTAGGATCCCTTTTCCAAAAGCTGCAAGGAGCAAAGCCAAGGATCACGACACTCAGTATAAGAAATGGTACAATGTTCTTAAGACTGCAGAAATCAAGATACCAGTGACAGAAGCTGTAGAGATTATACCACCACTTGGGAAGTTCTTTAAAGACCTAGTGAAGAAAGTGAAGAGCGGAGAGGTGTACTCTGTTACGCTCACTAATGAATGCGCTTCTATTCTCGGTGCGCCATCTCCCATGCGACAGCCGTCACCACCCCCAGCTAAGTGTTCTGATCCGGGTTCTTTTACATTACCGTGCGTTATTAATGGCATTCAAATTGATCGCAGTCTGGTTGATTCTGGTGCCTCTATTAATGTTATGCCTGTTTATCTATATGAAAAGCTGAATCTAGGGCAATTAAAATCGATTACTATGCATCTCGTTTTAGCCGATAGGTCTGTCAAACGACCCAGAGGTATAATAGAAGATGTAACTGTTTGCTGTGGTCCGTTTACTATAATTGCAGATTTTGTTGTTCTAGATACTCGTGAGTTAGACGGAACACTCATCCTAGGTCGACCTTTCTTAGCAACTGCTGGTGTGAATATAAACTGTAAACAAGGCATGTTAACTTTAAGTGTAGGTCAAGAGAGTGTTGCATTCTGCATTAACGATAGCATGAGATATTCTATTGCTCAAGATGATAAATGTTATGCTATTGACCCCTTAGAGTTGGCCTCGGCCGACTCCTTTACTAATGCTTTATCTAGTGATCCGCTAGAGTTGTGTTTGATTTCAGGGATTGATAATGCGTTAGAAGACCCAGAGCAGTGCTTATGGCAAGATGAGCTAGATGAACAAAAGGTGACATTCACACCCACCACTGCGCCTACCCATATTGAGCCAGCGTCGAGTCGGATTACTACTTCATATGAGAATCCGCCAGAACTCACTGCCTGACCACTTAGAATACGCATTTCTGGGAAAGGACTGCCAGTTACCTGTCATCATCAATGCGAATCTATCGCCCGAGCAGAAAGGGCAACTGATCGGGCTACTTAAGAAGCACGTCCGAGCTATTGCCTGGCAATTAGCAGACATCAGAGGCATCTCTGAAACCTTTTGCAAACACCGGATAGTCGTTGATGAGGAATTCAAACCAGTCAGACAACCGCAACGCCGACTTAACCCTCTGATGCAGGAAGTTGTAAAGAAAGAAGTACTCAAGCTTCTAGATGCCGGTATCATCTATCCTATTGCCGACAGTCCTTGGGTCAGTCCGACTCAAGTCGTTCCGAAGAAAGGAGGAATTACAGTCATCCCTAATCCAAAGGGTGAGCTCATTCCTACCCGAACAGTTACCGGATGGAGAGTCTGTATCGATTATCTACGATTAAATGATGCCACCAAGAAGGATCACTTTCCACTGCCGTTCATTGATCAGATACTTGAACGATTGGCTGGTCATGAATACTACTGCTTCTTGGACGGGATGTCCGGTTACTTTCAGATCCCCATCGAGCTTGCCGATCAAGAGAAGACGACCTTCACATGCCCGTTCGGTACGTTTGCTTATCGTCGTATTCCTTTTGGTTTATGTAACGCACCTGCTACCTTTCAGAGATGCATGCTTGCAATATTTGGAGATCTGGTAGAGTATGTGGTGGAGGTGTTCATGGACGACTTCTCCATCTATGGAGATTCATTTTCCAAGTGTCTTGCTAATCTGGACAAGGTGCTGGCTCGTTGTGAGGAGACCAACCTAGCTCTTAGCTGGGAGAAATGTCATTTCATGGTTACAGAAGGCATTGTTTTAGGCCACAGGATATCTAAGACCGGTATAGAAGTCGACCGTGCCAAGCTTGAGACCATTGCCAGCCTACCACCGCCGACCTCAGTCAAGACAGTTCGAAGTTTTCTCGGTCATGCTGGATTCTACCGGAGATTCATCAGAGATTTCTCCAAGATCACCCTTCCAATGACGAAGCTCCTTGAGAAAGATGTTCGTTTCGTCTTTGACAAAGCCTGTCTCGAAGCCTTTGAGACTCTGAAGACTCAACTTACCACCGCACCGATTCTTACAGCACCAGATTGGAATCTTCCATTCGAGATCATGTGCGATGCTAGTGATTTCGCCGTTGGCGCGGTTCTTGGTCAGAGAAAGGAGAAGAGATTTCATCCTATCTACTTTGCGAGCAAGACACTCAATGATGCTCAGAGGAACTACACTACTACGGAGAAAGAGCTTCTGGCTATCGTTTTCTCCTTTGATAAGTTTAGACAGTATCTGGTTCTTTCACATACCATTGTCTACACAGATCATGCCGCTCTCCGCCATCTTTTAGCCAAGCAGGATTCAAAGCCACGTCTCATCCGATGGATCCTCCTTCTTCAAGAATTCGACATAGAAATAAAAGACAAGAAAGGAGCAGAGAACTTAGCAGCGGATCATCTTTCTCGCCTCGAGGAATCACAAGCAGGTAAGTCTACCACCCCTATCAATGATTCTTTCCCTGACGAGCTGTTGCGTGTTGAAACATATGAACAGGTTAACAGCATAGCTATCGAGCCCTGGGCGATTCCTCACGCTCAAGATCTGAGTAATGCTGCCGACTCAGAGGAACCATGGTATGCAACCCTGGCTAATTACCTCTCCCATGGCATTGTACCTCCTGAACTAGATTACAATGCACGCAAGAAGCTCTTTAAAGAAGCCAAGTTATACTTCTGGGATGAGCCTTTCTTATACCGCATCAGTCTTGACGGAATGATCCGGAGATGTGTCTCTTACACTGAAGCAGCTGACATCATTCGTAAATGCCATGAAGGACAGTTTGGCGGACACTTCGGAGGCAACCGCACTGCGAGAAAGGTACTCGAAACAGTTTCTACTGGCCCTCGATCTTTAGTGATTGCGATGTTTTTGCTCGACGTTGTGATGCGTGCCAGCGATCAGGTAACATCTCAAACCATAATGAGATGCCCCAAATTGTTTCTTTAACTGTTGAAATTTTTGATGTTTGGGGAATCGATTTTATGGGTCCGTTCACACCCTCCAACGGAAACAAGTACATTCTTGTAGCCGTTGATTACGTTTCTAAGTGGGCTGAGGCTGAAGCTTTACCCACTAATGATTCTAGAGTGGTGGGTCGGTTCCTTACCCGTCTTTTCACGCGTTTCGGTTCACCTCGCTTCATCATAAGCGATAGGGGAACCCACTTCCACGGGCAATTCGACCGGGTGTGCAAACGTTTCGGCGTCACCCACCGTATGTCCACTGCTTACCATCCTCAAGCGAATGGTCAGGTGGAAGTGACGAACCGTGAGCTCAAGCGGATTCTTGATAGGACAGTTGGCCGGTCTCGCAAGGACTGGTCATCTAAGCTCAATGACGCCTTATGGGCTTATCGAACTGCCTACAAGACTCCCATCGGTACCTCACCGTATCAGCTGGTCTATGGCAAGTCATGCCATTTACCAGTTGAGCTTGAGCACAAGGCATTCTGGGCTAATAAAGAGTTGAACATGAGCTATGCAGTAGCAGGTAACAACCGCCATAACCAGATCGCGGAGCTTGAGGAGCACCGACTTCACGCATACGAGAGCACGAAGTTATACAAAGAGCGCACGAAGAAAATTCATGACTCTCAGCTGAAGACCATCAAGCAGTTCTATCCCGGAGAAGAAGTACTCTTATATAACTCTCGATTGAAGCTCTTCCCGGGTAAGTTGAAATCCCGATGGTCTGGCCCTTATACCATGGTCCGACAGACACCCTTAGGTAGCGTCTACATTAAATTGCACGATCAAGAGCCGTTTGTGGTCAACGGGCATAGGCTTAAGAAGTATCTGCAAGGGTTAGCTGTCTCTTCCATAGACGTGCACTACCTTGTTTTGGAATCCTGACACGAATCCAGGTATCGTCTGGCTCACGGACGTTAAACAAGAGCGCTTCGTGAGAGGCAACCCACGGCTGGAGTCAATTATTTTTCATTTTGAGTCGCTTTTGTTTTTAACCCTTCTAAAAAAAAATTGCCGACCATTTTCAAGTGAATTTTCGGCGAAAATATCTCTTTATTTTCGTCAAAAACTCAAGGGCAAAATCAACCTGTTTTCTCCTGTTTCTCTTCGCCGCCGCTTTTCGCCGAAATCCACCATCTTTTCGCCGAAAATATTTCCTCCATTCCCACTAAGATTTTCGCCAAAAATCTAGCTGTCTTTTCGCCAAAAATGCTGGTTCAAATTCACCTGTTTATCCTGTTTGAAATTTTCGCCGAAAAGTCCCATGGTTTTTCGCCGAAAACTTTTGTGCTATCCTTCGACTATTTAAGCGGCCCCATCCTTCATAATTTCGGTCCAGCATCCGAAAACTTTGAACAAATAACTCACCCTCCCTGTTTTAAAAAAAATCGCCGCCGCCCCTAATCCGCCGATTAGTCGCTGCCGCCGTCTCCTTAGCCGCCGCCGCCGACAGTCACCTTACCTCCTTCCCTTGCCCCTGTTTCAAAACCCTAGAATCGAAGTTTTTCAGCTCCGATTCCGGCCGACCTAGCTTTCAAGTTTTTCTTCGATTCCTCGGATTTCCAATCGTTTTCTCGAATCATGTCTTCACGGTTAGTTGTTCAGCCCTTGATTTTGAATCTTTTGGCTTTTTGACTTTCGGTTTTCGGCACGATTGACTTGGGTTGACTTTTGGTTCTCCCTTATTTTTTCTTGATTGCTAGGTTCTGGTATTGTTTTGTGGCCTTTTCAGAATCGTGATTTTTTGTCTGTGAGATCGTGTTAATGAATCATTCCATTCCTCATGCTTGCTGAATGAAGTGACTGTTCTTTATTGCTATATCTCGATTCAATGATCTCTCGGCTACTTTGTTTACCCCACCTTGTCAGTTTAAGTGTGGGGTAAGATTCTTGTCATCTGACGCTGTTCTTCTCTGAGCTATGTCACCAAATTCTTGCATTATGTTTGGATGCAATCTCTGTGTTATTGCAGCAAGATGAGCCGTCACCACGTTTCTTTGGAGGAGCTCATATTATTCCGTGCTTTAGAGGAGGATGCCAACATGCATCCCGGTTGGTGGCTTGCACGATTCTTTCACAAGCGCACTACCACCAAGAAGCTTCCTTCGGAGCTCCCAGGGGGGCCTTTCATTTCACTTCTGATCGACAACCTCCAGCTCGGTGACAAATGGGGCCCCGATATCCCTCGTATCCCGATTGAGCATATAGGTGCTGACCTGGCCATAGCACGGGCATCGACCTGTCATTGGATTTTGAGCATTGCGAACCACTTCCTCACCGCATTCCACAGTCAGCTGACCGCCGCCGTCGCGAGCGCAAATCACCGCGGAGATGAATGAGAGGCTGGCGCGTATTGAGAAGTGGCAGATAGACTACTCGGCTGGTTCGCTTCAATGGCAGAAGGACCGGGTAGCACATGAGGAGAACCAGAACGAGCGATGGACCATTCTTCAGCAGTTCTTCGCCGACCAGTCTGCCAGACACAAGGAAGAGCTCGCTTGGCGACAACTGATGGAGCAGCGGTTCGCCATTTCCTCCATTCCTACGGCACCTCCACCTCCTCCCGCGGAACAGTGATCAGGTTGTTTCTATCCTTTTCCTTTCTTTTCTTTCTTATTTTCGGGTCTCGATCCAATTTTATTCTGTGTGGATCCGGGGCACTTGTCCCGGTTTCCTTTTGATCTTTTTGTTGTTTGTGTTTTATAGGTTTTGAGTAGCTACTCTGCCCCGCTCTGACGTCTCCGCGTTCATCCACTACACCGCCCTTCACCCGCCAGGTTCTCGTATCTCTCTCCTTCAGTTTGGCCCTGTGAGGACACAGAACAGTCTAAGTGTGGGGTAGGGTGTTAGAGAACCGTGCATGATCTTGATTGCCTATATCTTTGTGTGTGCCTCGTGATTCCATTCCAGTCTCTCTAGCATTAGAATGGCTCAGTTCTTGATTTTTGATGTTAAGTTGTTGTTTAAACTTTCATAACGATGCTTAGACTGCTTAACCTAGAACTTGAGAACCAACTTGTATACTTTGATGCTAAATTGTCTGGTCAGAACAGAATTTTAAAATCACACTTGTAGTTTGTAGCCTTGATTGCATGAAAATGACCGAATCCGACTAGCAAACCAACTGTGAGCTTTTGATCCATTGCACATAACTTGCAATTTTAATTCTTTTTGAGTGGTTTTCTGTTTACTTGAATGAGTTAGAATTTGCATGAGACCTACTCGAGACCACACGATGACACGAGTTCTAGAAGGATAGGGGCACCTAGATTCAGCTACTAAGCCAGATAGCCTACCAAACGATAAAATCCACTAGGTTTAGACCCTTGAGTTTGGCCTGTTCTTTCGGTTCGATAATACATTACAGCCATTTCCCATTTCTTTCATTCCCCGTTGATCCCCTGTGGTTGTAGTTCTAGATTGACCTACCGGAAGTCGGTTTGTGGTAACTTGCCTATAGCCATTAAACAAGTGGTCTTAGCTAATATGTCCAGACGTGTAAACCCCTCTAGCAACTAAAAGAAAAATCGGCACAAAAAAAAGAGTAAGTAAAAGAAAGAAAAAGAGAAAAATTTCAAAAAAATAGTAAAGAAAAAAAAGGAATAAGTGCTAGGTTGCTTGAGGGTATCATAGGACGAGCGTTCATCATTCCACCCGTGTTTGGTTAGACGGTAGGAAGCCATAGATTAGATTCGAGGGAAGTTAGTCGGAAGCTACACCGCACAAAGCCATCATCATACACTCCCATCATCCATCTCATTATAAACCCGAGTAGTGTAGTATTCATTACGGTCCCAGCAGGAAGTCCTTCTTGACTAGATACTCGTGTTGTCACAGTGGTGGAGATGTGGTCGAAATGCAAACCTATGTCAGAATTCGGTAACAGAAAATGATCGAGAGCAGAAACACGTCCTTAAACACAGAGAGTGAGAGTTCCCATTGTATTATATATATCCTGTGTGAGGAGTCTGGTCGGTCAGGTCAAATTCGTGCATAATTGGTTGCTAATTACTTGTCGTGTGCAGTTTATTAGTGAGACCAGGTAGTTTGGCTGATCTATATGCATGTTAGGTTTCTTGTTCTGGGATCGAGCTGTCTAATAATTCATTGTGTTTGATTGAGCTCCAGTTTAACTGATCTTATCAATTGTGAACATAGGCGTTTCTATTCAGTTTGCTTGAGGACAAGCAAAAGCTTAAGTGTGGGGTATTTGATGACACTCGATTTGACGTGATTATCAGCCTCATTTAAGCGACATTTCTTTGCTTAAGACATGGTTTTTAGGGTAGAATAACGAATATTCAATCGATTGCCCTATCTCGTGCCATTTGTGTTACCTTGGCCCGTTTCGGGTCTATTTGATGGTTTTCTAGTGTTTTTATGTTAGCACAGGTTTTTGCCGTCGAATAAGTAGCCAAGGACGTGTCGAAGGCATGGGAACCTCGAGGATTGCACCGGAACCGATCAAAGGAGCCATTCAAGTTCAAACAAATTCCTGCCCGGTTTATACATATATTTTTGGCGAAAATGCCCTTGGGTTTTCGCCGAAAATGGAAGAAGAATTCATTGACCCGATTGAGAGTAAGTTTTCGACGAAAATACATTACTGTATTCGGCGAAAACTCCAAGCAAAACCAACCGGAAGAAACAGACGGATGAAGCTCCATTTAAACAGATGTTTTCGCCGAAAATATCCTTATATTTTCGGTGAAAATTCCAAGGGAAATTAAGAAATTGTCGGGTCAGTATAAGTACAGAAATCGGCGGCTAATAAAGGGGAAGAACAGACTTTTATCACTGACAACTGACGACGAACACAACAGAGAGGGAAGAGAGGGCGAGTAGATAGAGTTCAAAGAGCCAGGAACGGATCGTGACGCCATCCATCCATCTTGGAGAACCAGTGCTAGGAGTTGAAGATCCAGCAGATTGAGGCTGCCAGGAAACATCGAAATTAGGTTTTACAGTTCTTCTCTGTCTTCCTACCTGAGATGTATTCTTCGTTAGTCTTCGATTCTTCTGTATTGAATATGAGTAGCTAAACTTGTGTAGCTTAGATTAGATGAACCCTAAGTGACCCAGGGCTTAAAGCGGTCACGGATCGGCGGTGATTAGATTCGAAATTCATTCAGTTTCATCTTTCATGTTTGATTTGTTCTTCGTTTTCTGTGTTTCTTGTCTGGTTTGGCCACCTAGATTAGATTCTTGTTAAGCTAAGGATAGAAGCGAACGCTCGCCTTACTTTAAAACACCAAATCGAACAGTCAACCTTATAATTGGAATGTGCCTTTCGTAGGAACCGATTAGGGTTGATCCATTGCTAGAGTAACTCATTAATCACTAGAATTTGCACCAGTTAAGTTAAGTCATTGCGAGAGGCGACCGTACCCGGGCGGCTAATTAATCGTGGTAGCTAGATCGGATAGAGCGAACGTTCGCCAGTCTTAAACCTAAGGGTCAGGAGTTATGATGGTGTCTGTGAACTGAATGAACTAGAATCGAAAATCGCTGGTCTGTTGACTGCTGCTGCTCTGGCAATCCAAGGGGAATTCGAAGTCTAAGCATGTCTGTCATCTTTCTCGTCAATCAATCAATCTTTACTTTTTCTTCGTTTTAATTTCATTTCAATTTATCTTTGCAACTTTTAGAATAGAAGTCGTGGAACTCACACCACGCACCACGTGTTTAACCTTGGATTAAAACTGTCAACACCTTTGAGTAAGGAAGTAGAGGAAACCCCTGGAATACGATCTACCCTAGCTTCACATCTTGGTAGTTATTTGATTGACCGCTATCCTGCAGCTCATCACCTGGTAAGGCCAATGTTGAAGCTGATGCCTTGAGTTGGAAGAGTTGGTTGACCTTAGAGCTTTAAGAGTAGAGATGCAAATGGAAGATGTTGGAGGTTTACTTGCTAAGCTTAGCATTCGACGCATGTTGAATGATAGGATTGGTGAGGAGCAGCTTAAGGGTGCTCCTCTGGTGGCTATTCGGGAGGAAGTTGAGAAGGGGTTGGATAATGGGTTTGAGGTGGCCAAGGGGTTGTTGAAGTGCAAAGGGCGAGTGTGTGTGCCGGAAGTGGAAGAGTTGAGGAAAGAGATTCTAGAAGAGGCTCATTCTTCGATGTATGCTATGCATCCCGGTATGACTAAGATGTATCATGATCTAAAGGTGAATTTTTGGTGGCCGAGAATGAAGAAGGATGTAGCTCGTTTTGTGTCGACTTGCCTGATTTGCTAAAAGATGAAGGCGGAGCATAGAGCTCTGGGTGGGTTACTGTAATCTCTACCGATCCCGGAGTGGAAGTTTGCAGACATCACCATGGATTTTGTGTCGGGTTTTCCGCCGACTAGAGAGGGGAAGGATGTTGTGTGGGTTATAGTCGATCGCTTGACGAAAGTTGCTCATTTCATACCTATTCGGTTTAATCCAAGAGTAGAGGAGTTAGCCAAGTTGTATATAGAGGAAGTGGTGAGGTTGCATGGGGTTCCCCAATCCATTGTTTCTGATTGGGATCCGAGCTTCACATCTCATTTTTTGGGAAGGATTGCATACGGCGTTGGGAACTAAGCTCAAATTCTCAACGGAGTATCATCCTCAGACGGATCTACAATCGGAGAGGGCGATCCTTACCTTGGAGGAGTTGTTGAGAGTTGTGCCATGGAATTTCAAGCTCCTTGGACTGATTTGCTACTTTTGGTTGAGTTCGCCTATAATAACTCGTATCATAGTAGTTTGAAGTCTGCACCTTTTGAGGCTTTGTATGGGAGGAAGTGTAGGAGCCTCTGTGTTGGGATGAGGAGGGGGCTAGAGTGTTGTCGGGTCCTCAAGTGGTTCAAGAGATGGTTGACCGTGTTAAGATTATCAAGGATAAGTTGAGGGCGGCTCAGGATAGGCAGAAGTCTTATGCCGATGGTCGTGGTAGGGAGCTGAATTTTGATGTCGGGGAGAAGGTATTTCTGAAAGTATCGCCATGGAAGGGGTTGATGCGTTTTGGTAGGAAGGGAAAGTTGGGCCTCGTTACATCGGTCCGTATGAGGTTTTAGCTAAGTCAGGTTCAGTTGCTTATGTGCTAGCTTTCCCAAGTGAGCTCAAGAGGATACACAATGTGTTTCATGGGAGTATGCTTAAGCGATACCATGGGGATCCCTCTCATGTGATTCAGCCGAAGGATGTGGAGATTGAGCAAGATATGACTTATGAGGAGAAGCCGGTGGCGATAGTGGATAGGCAAGTTCGGGTCTTGGGAAATAAACAGATCCCTCAGTTCAAGGTGGTATGGAGGAACCACGAGAGTGAGTCGGCTACTTGGGAGACCGAGGAGAGTATGAGGAGACGGTATCCAGAGTTGGTGGAAGCTTATGCTTCAGGTATTACCTCTCTTTAGTGTTCTTCTTGTGTTAGTCCGTTTGTGTTTTTGTTCTAGGTGAATTGGAGTGTGTTTGTGGGAGTGACGTGTTGAGTAAGTTGGGAGTGGGTGCTCAGTTGGTTGGTAGTTTCGGAGGTAGGGATGTTGAGTTATCGTTAGGGACTTCGAGAGTAAATAAGATGCTTGAGTTGCTGCACTTTCCTGCGTTTTTCGGTATCATATTGTTAGGATGAGTTAGGAGTGATTTCGAGGACGAAATCCTTGAAGTTGTGGAGAATTGTAACATCCCCGCCCAATTGGACGGATGAGAACTCGAGTTCGGGTGGCTAGGGTGTTGGAATTAGTGCTCCTGAGGTCCCCTCGAGGTCTGGGACGTTCGTCAGAGAGCCAGGTTGAAGTTACAAAGGGGATGACGGTGCAGTGTAGAGTACACGGCCGTGTAGTGTGATACACGCCGTGTATCACAATACACACCGTGTATGCATGATACATGGCCATGTACCTTAACTTCAAAATCTCGTCGAAAGTGACAAGAAATTAATACACGGTCGTGTGTTGTGGATACACGCCATGTATCATGATACACGCTGTGTATCGTGACCTGACAATAAAAGACTGATTTTGCACAGAAATTCATAACTTCTAATTCCTATCTCTCTCCATGAAAAGCCATTGACGAACCAACTTTGAGTAAACTTCAGAAGGTGATTTCGGGGGTTGTAGAGGTCGGAATTGAGTTCCGTTTGTTGCTACGCGTTCCTAGCAACGAGAAGAGGAGATCCTAACTTCAATTCCAGGTTTCTGCGTGTAGGTTGCAGTCAGTGAGGAAGGTTAGGCTACGAGTTTGGAGTTGGGGAAACCGAGTTTCTGAGGAACTAGAAGACGATTAGAGCCTCGTCTTCTATTCCAGGTGAGGGCGTAGCATTGTTAGGTAGTTTGGGACGCGTGAGGAGTTCTAATTTCGGCTTAGATGAAAGCTAGGATTTGTATGAAATTGATGAGTGTAAAAGCGGGTAAATCATGCTGTGAAATGTGCTCTGTTTGATTGTTGTTGATTGTTGTGGTTGGGAAATGGAAGAAATGAAATGCATAATGGATTGACTTAGAAATGAGTGTTAGGGTGGAATTGGGGAAATGGATGTAAACGATATGATATTCTGGTTTGTCAGTTGTGGTTTCAGGAGAATGGCCCTGCCAATGTGGGGTCATTCTGAGAAGGAGGAACAGCTGGGTGGTCCCTAGACCCATGACATGGTTACCCCTGTACTTGCAGGTGGGGGTGGCCAGTGAGCTAGCCGATTACCCTATTGGATGTTTGTGTGATTGTGATGCTAGTTTTGTGAATAGTGATTGGATGGTGGCATTGTCAGGTGGTTGGTGAACCTGTGGTCGGAATGTTGTATGATGGAATCGAGTGTGATGTGATGGATGTGATTGTATGTTGTGTTGCATATGAAAGTAGAACCGGAAGGAGCCCACACTACCCCACTCGAGATATTGGTTGGTTGAGTCTGATCCACTAGGGTGGATCCCCTTGACATGGGTGTCAAGGGTGTTGATGAATTACTCGATGAGAGATGATGATGATGATACACGTTCCCCATGCGGTAGGGGAGCACGAGGACCTCCCATGCGGTAGGGGGTGCATCGGCCGGCCGGTAGTGGTGTGGATAACCCCTTGGCACCTAATAACTCACCTAGAATGACAATGTGTGATGGATGCGTGTATGTGTGTGGTGTGTATTTGGATGTTGATTGTGATCTCGTTGTAATTGTATGATATGAATGTGTGTTGATTCTATTATGTTTCTGGTGCTATGAATTATGAGTGAGAATGATGAACTGACCTATGTGATCACCTAGACTACTTTAGGATGTTAAAATCTGGAAAGGGTTAAGGTCAGGTTCCACTGTCGATGTCTTGTGCGGAGTTTGGAACCACTCATTTGGTTAGGACAACGTGTAGGTAAGCCCAGTGGGTTCACTCAATTTCAATAGGAAATTGATCCCTTCTCCCTTTCAGGATCTCGTGGCTAGTGAGGGTGGTGTCAGAGTTTAGAGTTGAGGGTGGATTTCGAGAAGTTTCGGACTGAAGCTATGAGGTGAAGACTGGAGCCCACTCGGAGTTGACTTGCTCTTTATTTCAATTGACCTTGGATATCTTGTGGAATTTTTCATGGATTTATGTACTTTGATTTTATGTTGAATTTTATGAGTTTATATGTTGGACTTGGGATTTGTAAACAGTTGCACGGATTTCATGGATTTTATGGAGGCCTTTCCCATTTGTTTCCCTTTTTAAACCTTGGTTTTACTTCTTTATTTATTTGGTTTTTACTCAGTAACTTACGTGACCGGTTTAACCACGAGTTTCCCTGGGTTGATTCGGGACGGGTGTTACATCAGCCTCGGCATCGGTCAGAGCGTCCATCTGGGCATCGATCTCGACGTCTATCTTGGCGGTTGCTCCCGCGTCTAGGATAGCATCAATGCTTGGCATTCTTGGACCCAATGGTGGGAATAGGATTAAGTCTGCTGGCGGCACCTCAACACCTAATTTTCTTCTAAGTTTGACTAGATTCTCCATTATGGACGTTATGTAACCAAATCGATAGGAAATAGTGCTAATGAGAACACTTAAGCTTTTGTTTGTCCTCAAGCAAACTGAATTAGAACACACTCAGATTCACAAATGACAAGATCGATCAAATTGAGATTCAAGCATTCACAATGAATATTAAACAACTACACTTAGAAAAATTAACCTAACATGCATATATATCAGCCAAACAGCCCGGTCTCACTAATTCTCTACACACAAACAAGGAGCAATCACCAATCATGTACAAATCTGACCTAACCGACCAGACTTCCTCACACAGAAAATATTTAGTATATGGGGGAACTCTCACACTCTGTGTTTAGGGACGTGTTTATACTTTCAATCACTTTCTCGACCGAACTATGTCATAAGTTTGCATTTCGACCACATCTCCACCATTGTGACAACACGAGAAACTAGTCAAAAGGACTTTGCACGGGACTGTAACGATCCTACACTACAAAGGTTTATGATGAATGGATGAAGGGATGTATGATCGCTTTGGTGCGGTGTAGCAATTGACTAACTTCTCTCGAATCAGGACTTATGGATCCCTACCATCTAACCAGATAGGAATGGAATGATGTACGCTCGACCTATGCTACCCTCACGCAACCTAGAACTTTTATTTATTTATTTCTTTTTCTGATTTTCTTTTTCTGATTTTCTTTTTCTTCTACATTTACTTGCTTTCGTTCTTCCATATGTAGGGAGAAGAACGTTTTGAACTATCGAACTACTACTTTGACTTGACTTTAGAACTTTGCATTTTTCTGTTTTTATTCTATTTATTTCTTTTAGTGCTAATTTTTTTAGTTGCTAGAGGGGTTTACACGTCTGGACATACTAGCTAAGACCACCGGTTTACTGGCTATAGGCAAGTCACCACAAACCGACTTCCGGTTAGCTAATCTCAAGCTATAACCACATGGGATCAACGGGAATGATGAAAAACATGGGAAATGGTTGTAATGTATAAACGAACCGAAAGAAATGCCAAGCACAAGGGTTTACACCTAGAGAATTTAACATTGGGTTGGCTTCTGGTTTAAGTAGTAATTCTAGGTGCCTCTATCATCCTAGTACTCGTGTTATCGTGTGGTCTCGAATAGGTCTCATGAAAATTCTAACTCATTCAAGGTACGAGAAAGCCACTCAAAAAGAATTAAAATTGCAAGTTATGTGCAATGGATCAAAAGCTCACAATTGGCTGCTAGTCGAATTCGATCATTTTCATGCATTTCAAGGTGACACTACAAGCGTGATTTAAATTTCTATTCTGACCAGATTATTTAGCATCAATGTATGCAAGTTGGTTACAGGTTCTAAGTTAAGCAGTCTAAGCATCATTGTGAAAGATTGAAGTCAACTTAACATCAAAAGTCTTGAACCGAGTAATTATATGCTAGAGGAATTGGAGTGCACCACAAAATCATAGAAAAACAAACAAGATCATGCATAGTTCTCTAGCATCCTACCACACTTAGACTGTTATGTGTCCTCACGGGACTAAACTAGAGTAGAGAGATACGGAGAACCTGGAAGGTGATGGTCGATGTCGAGGATTGAATGGAATGCCTGGAGTGGAGTGAAGCAGCTACAAGGGTCCTACAAAAACAAAAACAACAAAAAAGATCAAAACGAAACTGATGACACTCGAATTGACGTGATTATCAGCCTCATTTAAGCGACATTTCTTTGCTTAAGACATTGTTTTTAGGGTAGAATGACGAATATTCAACCAATTGCCCTATCTCATGCCACTTGTGTTACCTTGGCCCGTTTCGGGTCTATTTGATGGTTTTCTAGTGTTTTTACGTAAGCACAGGTTTTTGCCGTCAAATAAAGTAACCATGGATGTGTCTGAAGCATTGGAACCTCGAGGAATTGAACCGGAATCGGTCAAAGAAGCCATTCAAGTTCGAACAAATTCTGCCCAGTTTATACACATATTTTCGGCGAAACTACCCTTTGGTTTTCGCCGAAAATGGAAGAAGAAACCACTGGCCGATTGAGAGGAAGATTTCGGCGAAGATACCATGGAGATTTCGCCGAAAACAAAAGGAAGAATTCACTGTCCCGAGTATGAAGAAATTTTCGCCGAAATCCCTTCACTATTTTCGGCGAAAATCCCAGTTGAATTCAGGAGAATATCGGGTTGGTATAAATAGAGAACTCGGGGCTATTATCGGGGAGGACGAACCATCACTTAACACACATCACTTTTTACAACACACAGACATAAACGACGAGAGAGAGAGAGACAGGACAAGTAACTAGAGTTCGAGGAGCAGGAACGAATCGTGACGCCATCCATCCATCTCGGAGAGCCAGGGTTAGGAGTTGAAGATTCAGCAGATTGAAGCTGGCAGGAAGCATCGAAATTAGGTTTTACAGTTCTTCTCTGTCTTCCTACCTGAGATGTATTCTTTGTCTGCCTTCGACTCTTCTGGATTGGATATGAGTAGCTGAACTTGTGTAGCTTAGATTAGATGAACCCTAAGTGACCCAGGGCTTAAAGCAGTCACGGATCGACGGTGATTAGATTCGAAATTCATTCAGTTTCATCTTGCATGTTTGATTTGTTCTTCTTTTTCTGTGTTTCTTGTCTGGTTTGGCCACCTAGATTAGATTCTTGTTAAGCTAAGGATAGAAGCGAACGCTCGCCTTACTTTAAAACACCAAATCGAACAGTCAACCTTATAATTGGAGCGTGCCTTTCGTAGGAACCGATTAGGGTTCATCCATTGCTAGAGTAACTCATTAATCACTAGAATTTGCACCAGTTAAGTTAAGTCGTTGCGAGAGGCGACCGTACCCGGGCGGCTAATTAATCGTGGTAACTAGATCGGATAGAGCGAACGTTTGCCAGTCTTAAACCTAAAGGTCAGGAGTTATGCTGGTGTCTGTGAACTGAATGAACTAGAATCGAAAATCGCTGGTCTGTGACTGTTGTTGCCTTGGTGATCTACGGGGAATTCGAAATCTAAGCTTGTTTGTCATCTTTCTAGTCAATTAATCAATCTTCAATCTTTCTTCGGTTTAATTTTCATTTCTTCTTATTTTTGCATTCTTAGTATAGAAGTCGTGGAACTCACACCACGCACAACTTGTGTTTGAACTTGAATTAAAACTGTCAACTCCTTGGAGTAAGGAAGTAGAGGAAACCCCTGGAATACGATCTGCTATAGCCTTTTATTAGCATTAGTAGTTATTTGGTTGAACGCATCACAACGACACGCTCACCAAATTGGCGCCGTTGCCGGGACTCTTCTACTTCGTTGAAAGAAGAGTTGGCATTTTTAATCTTCTACCTTTCCATCTTTCATTTTCCATTACACTTCGATTCTACACCGGTTGTGTTTGTTTTTGTCTCTTGCAGATCATAGCAGGTACAGAAGCAGATCACCTCCGTTCCATTTTCTTTTACCGCAATGGTTACTCTTAAGAGTGTTGCGGACTACAGTAAGTCGCGCGCATCTAACCTCCGTTCACCCATCACCGTGCTTACTAATGACGATGATCCCGACTATGAGATTCAGATTCCTCTCTTGGAGCTAATCTCTAGGGACATACAATTCGAGGGAAGACCAGATGATGATCCCTGCACACACATAACCAACTTTTTGGTTGTCTGCGACACCTTCAAGTCTGGGAATCTCAATAAGAATGCATTATATCTCCGAGCTTTCCCGTTTTCTATCAGAGGTGCAGCTAAATAATGGCTTAGCAGCAAACCGCCAGGTCATTACACTGAATGGGAGGCATTAGCTCAAGATTTTGTTGAGGAATACTTTCCTCCTGCAAGAACAACTGCTTATAAGGACCGCATCTCCAGGTTCACTCAAAGAGAGGATGCAAGCCTGTATGACACTTGGAACGAATTTCAGTCTCTTCTCTTTGACTGCCCTCACCATGGGTATGAACCGAGACAGCTGGCTGAATTCTTTACTCGAGGTATGCGCAAAGAATCTGCAAACTGGGTCAACACCCTAGCTGGCGGAGATTGCACTGCTCTCACTCCTCAGGATGCTCTTTTGCATTTTGCTGACTGTGCTTCGAAATCTAGAAACTGGGAGAGGCACATAGAAGGAACCAAGAGTCAGAGCCAGAGTCAGATAAATGTTGCAGAGCAGATCAAGGCAGAAGTTCAGAAGCATCTGCAAGCAGTTGGTATCCCTCTCGACTCTCCGTCAGCTACCGTCTTTTCGATTGACTATGGATGGTGTGGATCATGTGCTCATAGCGGCGGAAGTTGCCTCAATTTCAGTGCAGCAGAAGTCTTTTCTACTGAGGAGGTAAACTTCATTGATCAAGGTTTTGCCAACAATCAGAAAGGCTATGCCGGTTACAGAAACTACGTGCCAAGGAAGCAAAGCAACCGGTTGGTAGATCCTTATTATAGACCTCCGGGATTCATTGGAGGGCAACACCAGTTTCAGGCGAAGCCGTGCTACAATAGAGATATGGACTATGAGAGGAAGTTTGATCAGATCATGAGCCGACTTGACAACCATGACATTCAGTTAAAAGCCCAAGCCACACTTAATCAAGGAACAAAGGCTCAAACCCAGAGGATAGAAGATGCAGTACTCAATATGGCGAAACTTTTTACTAGCAATCCTCTCCTTAATCCAGAAGCATTTCAAGCACACTCCAATATAAGAAGTGAACACGCTCCAGCTATTACCACTAGGAGCGGCAAGCAAACAACTGATCCAAAAGCTCCGGAACCTGACATGATACCAGATACTAGTGCTGCCATGGATATGCCAGAAATAGAAGATATCACAGAAGAGGAAGAAGAAGCACCTGCTCCTCCTCCGCCGCCCAAGACAGCCCCTGAACCTGTCTTGGCGCCATATGTACCTAGGATTCCTTTTCCAAAAGCTGCGAGGAGCAAAGCCAAGGATCACGACACTCAATATAAGAAATGGTACAATGTTCTTAAGACTGCAGAAATCAAGATACCAGTGACAGACGCTGTAGAGATTATACCACCACTTAGGAAGTTCTTTAAAGACCTCGTGAAGAAAGTGAAGAGTGGCGAGGTGTACTCTATCACGCTCACTAATGAATGCGCATCTATTCTAGGTGCGCCATCTCCCATTCGACAGCCACCACCACACCCCAGCTAAGTGTCCTAATCCCGGTTCTTTTACATTACCGTGCATTATTAATGGCATTCAAATTGATCGCAGCCTGGTTGATTCTGGTGCTTCTATTAATGTTATGCCTGTCTATCTATATGAAAAGCTGAATCTAGGGCAATTAAAACCGATTACTTTGCATCTCGTTTTAGCCGATAGGTCTGTCAAATGGCCTAGAGGTATAGTAGAAGATGTAACTGTTTGCTGTGGTCCGTTTACTATACTGGCAGATTTTGTTGTTGTAGATACTCGTGAGCTAGACGGAACACTTATCCTAGGTCGACCTTTCTTAGCAACTACTGGTGTGAATATAAATTGCAAACAAGGCTTATTAACTTTAAGTGTAGGTCAAGAGAGTGTTGCATTCCGCATTAAAGATAGCATGAGATATTCTATTGCTCAAGATGATAAATGCTATGCTGTTGATCCCTTAGAGACGGCCTCAGCCGACTCCTTTACTAATGCTTTATCTAGTGATCCACTAGAGTTGTGTTTGATTTCAGGGATTGATAATGCGTTAGACGACCCAGAGCAGCGCTTATGGCAAGATGAGCTAGATGAACAAAAGGCAACATTCACACCCTTACATGCGCCTCCACACATCGAACCAGCTTCAAGTCGGATTACTACTTCATATGAGAATCCACCAGAACTTACTCTGAAGGAGCTGCCTGACCACCTGGAATATGCATTTCTGGGGAAGGACCGCCAACTACCAGTCATCATCAGCTCCAATCTGACTCCTGAGCAGAAAGAGCAACTGATTGGGCTACTCAAGAAGCATGTCCGAGCTATTGCCTGGCAGTTGGCAGACATCAGAGGCATCTCTGAAACCTTCTGCAAACATCGGATAGTTGTTGATGAAGAATTCAAACCAGTCAGACAACCGCAACGCCGACTTAACCCTTAGATGCAGGAAGTCGTAAAGAAAGAAGTACTCAAGCTTCTAGATGCCGGTATTATCTATCCTATCGCCGACAGTCCTTGGGTCAGCCCGACTCAAGTCATCCCAAAGAAAGAAGGAATCACAGTCATCCCTAATCCAAAGGGTGAACTCATTCCCACCCGAACAGTTTCAGGATGGAGAGTCTGCATCGATTATCGATGACTAAATGATGCCACTAAGAAGGATCACTTTCCACTGCCGTTCATCGATCAGATGCTTGAACGATTGGCTGGTCATGAATACTACTGCTTCTTAGACGGGATGTCCGGTTACTTTCAGATCCCCATTGAGCTTGCTGATCAAGAGAAAATGACCTTCACATGCCCGTTCGGTACGTTTGCTTATCGTCGTATTCCTTTTGGTCTATGTAATGCTCCCGCTACTTTGCAGAGATGCATGCTTGCAATATTTGGCGATCTGGTAGAGAATGTGGTAGAGGTGTTCATGGATGACTTCTCTGTCTATGGAGATTCATTTTCAAAGTGTTTGACTAATCTGGATAAGGTGTTAGCTCGTTGTGAGGAGACCAACCTAGCCCTTAGCTGGGAGAAATGTCACTTCATGGTTACCGAAGGCATTGTTCTAGGCCACAGGATCTCTAAGACTGGTATAGAAGTCGATCGTGCTAAGCTTGAGACCATTGCCAGTCTACCACCGCCGACCTCAGTCAAGACAGTTCGAAGCTTCCTCGGTCATGCTGGATTCTACCGGAGATTCATCCAAGACTTCTCCAAGATCGCTCTACCAATGACCAAGCTACTCGAGAAAGATGCTCCGTTCATTTTTGATAAAGCTTGTCTCGAAGCCTTTGATACTCTGAAGACTCAACTGACCACCGCACCGATTCTTACAGCACCAGATTGGAATCTCCCATTCGAGATCATGTGCGATGCTAGTGATTTCGCCGTTGGCGCGGTTCTTGGTCAGAAAAGGGGAAGAAATTTTTATCCTATCAAATTTGCGAGTAAGACACTCAATGATGCCAGAAAAAACTACACTACCCCGGAGAAGGGAAATCCTAGCTATCGTTTTCTCCTTTGATAGTTTAGACAGTATCTGGTTCTTTCGCATACCATTGTCTACACAGATCATGCGCTCTGCACCATCTTTTAGCTAAGCAAGATTCCCAAGCCACGTCTCATCCAATGGATCCTTCTCCTCCAAGAGTTCGTATAGGATTAAAGACAAGAAAGGAGCAGAGAACTTAGCAGCAGATCATCTTCTCGACTCGAGGAATCACAAAAAAGGTAAGTCTACTACCCCCATCAATGATTCTTTCCCTGACGAGCTGTTGCGTGTTGAGACATTTGAACAAGTTAACAGCATAGCTATTGAGCCCTGGGAAATTCCTCACGCTCAAGATCTGAGTAATGCCGCCGATTCAGATGAGCCTTGGGATGCAACTCTGGCTAACTATCTCTCAAACGGCATTGTACCTCCTGAACTGGATTTCAATGCACGCAAAAAGCTTTTTAAAGAGGCCAAGTCATATTTCTGGGACGAGCCGTTCTTATACCGCATCAGCCTTGACGGAATGATCCGGAGATGTGTCTCTTACATTGAAGCAGCGGACATCATTCGCAAATGCCATGAAGGACCGTTCGGAGGACATTTCGGAGGCAACCGCACTTGCGAGAAAGGTACTCGAAATAGGTTTCTACTGGCCCTCTTTTTAGTGATTGCGATGTTATGCTCGACGTTGTGATGCTGCCACGTCAGGGAAAATT
>CM068301.1:21007855-21035516 GCA_034768395.1 Linum lewisii | reverse complement strand
AACGGATAGTTACATCTTTTATTAATCCCCTAGGTGCTTTAACAGATCTGTCAGCAAACACCAACTACATACTAATTGGTTTCAATTCGCCTAGATTCAACTTTTCATATAAGCAAGTAGGCATGACATTGATAGATACCTAAATCAACCAAGCTACAATCAATTTTAATACCATTGATACAGCAAGGTAGAGTAAAAGAACCAAGATCGGAGCACTTAGTTGGAGGAGGTATGGATGGCGTGCAGTCGAGGTCGGCAGAGCGCTCCTCCTTAAGGGAGACGGAAGACAACTCTCCCTTCTTCTTATTTTTTGCAAGATCCTTCACGACTTTTCCAACTTCTGGTAAGTATCCATACCACTTCTTGTACCGGGTGTTGTGGTCTTTTTCCTTTGATTGCAAGGCCTTAGGGAACGGAATCCGAGGCTGATATGGAGCAAGAGGTGGCTCAGGGGTCGGCTTCGAATGAGGCGGGACAGTCACCTCTTCATCATCTTTATCTTCCTCTTCTTCCGTGATATCCTCAGTCTCTGACATGTCTATAGTGATATCATCGGGAACCATTACCGGATCAAGAGTTGTAGGACCATCTAGTTGCTTGCCGCTTCTTGTAGAGATGGCCTTGACATGCTCATTCCTTGGGTTCGGCTCTGTCTGGCTAGGCAACTGACCCAAGGGCCTGCCACTGGACATGAGGCCGATAAGGGTGCTCAGCTGGCTTTCCACTTTCTGCTTGATTTGCCTGCCCTTGATTCAGAGCAGCCTCAAATTTCCATTGAGCACCATTGTTGTCGAGCCTGGATATGATCTGATTGAGCTTCTTATCTAACTCGCTCTCCTTGTTGTCTTATGGCATCGATCGTTGAGGATGCTGTCCTCCGATGAATCCAGGAGGGCCTTGATAAGTGTTATTCAAGTACTGATTCTGGCAGTTACCATATGTTGTACCATAGTTGCCTTGATTCCTGTAAGGCGGCTGATAGATTCCTCCGGATTGATTGCTTGGCTTCTGTTCTTGATATGACCCAAATGGTCGGTTATTCTGATTCTAGTTGGCTCCAGAGTTATAAGGGGTCGCTCTTGGAAACTTCATTGTTGTTGATTCTGCCGGTAATTACGTAGCCGATATAACCCTGTTGGTTATTGGTGAAGCCTTGATTGATAAAGTTCACTTCATCCATAGACCATACATCTGCTTTGCAAAAGTTCTGCCAACATCCTCCATTGTAAGCACAAAACCCACACCACTCACAATCAGCAACATAAACAGAAGCGGAAGGAGGATTGATAGGCGCGCCAACTTTCTTCAAATGTTTCTGTACTTCTGCATTGATCTGCTCTTTGATATTTAGCTTCCTCTTGGCTCCTTCGGATTGCCTCTCCCAATTTATGGACTTGGAGGCACAGCTAGCAAAGTGGAGAAGAGCATCTTCTGGTGTGAGAGCGGTGTAATCCCCTTCAGCCAGGGAGTTGACCCACTTAGCAGATTCTTCATTCATCCCTCAAGCAAAGATCTCAGCTAATTGCCTTTGCTTAAAGTCGTGATGAGGGAAGTTGTAGAGGAGTTCTTGGAATTCATTCCAAGAATCATATAAACTTACTCCTTCCTTGTGGACAAACCTGGCAATGCTGTCTTTGTAGGCTGTAGTTCTCGAAAGAGGAAAGTATTCCTCTACAAAATCTTGAGCAAGCTCATCCTAGTTGGTGTAGTGACCGAGTGGCTTGCTATTGAGCCCTCTCTTGGCGGCGCCTCTGAGAGAGAATGGGAAGGCTCGCAAGCATAAGGTGTTCTTGTCGAGACTTCCATTTTTAAAGGTCTCGCACATGGCTAGGAAGTCCGCCAAATGTGTGCACGGGTTGTCATGCGGCTTCCCTTTAAACTGAACATCCCCTAGAGATCATTCCTAGGAAGGGGATCTTGATCTCATAGTCAGGATCGGCATCGTTGTGAGGCACAACAATGCTAGACCGAACACTAGTATCGCTTGGCTTATTGTAATCCGCCATAGTACGCAGAGCAGGAGGCGGTGGTGGTGGTGGTAGTTGTCGATCACCCATTCTAGGAGAGGGTGGTGGTGACTCTGACGAAGCTGATGATGCAGAAGAAGAAGAGTCCTCCTTCGATTCTTCAATCTTGATGGGGGTAGAGGATGAAGGTGGGACGACTGTTACTTGCTTAGGCACTCGCAATTGCTTAGTCGATGCAGAACTGCTCGGCTTGTCTAAACTCTTAGTCTTGTTAGGCCTGAGTTGAGAACGAGTGAACGAGCGGTTCATATACTTGTAAACAACCTGCAAGTCAACAAAAACAAGAACAACCGGTGTAAAATCGAAGTGTAATGGAAAATGAAAAGATGAAGGTAGAAGAATAAAATGCCAACTCTTCTTTCAAACAATAGAGAAGAGTCCCCGGCAACGGCACTAATTTGATACGTGCAAAATAGGGTATCAAATACTACCAAGCTAAAAGCAAGATAGATCGTATTCCACGGGTCTTTTCTAATTGTTTACTCAAAGAAATTGACAAATTATTCAGGTTTAAACAGGTTGTGCGTGGTGTGAGTTCCGCGACTTCTAATCTATAATGCGAAGAAATTGAAATGGAATTAAAAGACAGATTGATTGATTGGGGGTTGACTAACAAATTTGACAGACAAAGCTTAGACTCGAATCCCCCTAAGATTACCAGGACATTGTCGATCACAAGACCGGTGACTTTCGATCCTAATTCATTTAGTTTATAGACACCACCATAACTTCTTACCCTTAGGTCTAAGTTCGCGAATGTTTGCTCTATCAGATCTAACTACCAAGATTAATTAACCGTCTGTGCGTTCACTTCTGCAATGGAGAACTAACTGGTGTAATTAATTAAGATTAATGAGTTACTCTAGAAGCGAATTAACCCTAAATGGTTCCTACGAAAGGCACACTCCATTGAATAGGTTAATTGATTGATTTGATGTTCTAAAGTAAGGCGGACGTTCGCCACTATCCTTATCTTAACACGAATCTAATCTAGGTGATCAAGCTAGACAAGAAACACAGGAAACGAATAACAAATCAAACATGCAAGAGAAATTGTCTGAATTTGAATCTAATTACCGCCGATCTGTGACCGCTTTAAAGCCCTAGGTCACTTAGGGTTCATCTAATCTAAGCTTACACAAGTTTAGCTACTCATGTTGATAACAAAAAAATCAAAGACAACTGGGTAGTTCATCATACAAAGGAAGAACAGAGAAGAACTATTAAACCTAATTTTGATGACTTCGGAGAAGCTTTGATCTTTGGCAATCTGCACTTCTAGCTCCGAGCACTCCGAGGTGGAAAGGTGGTGTCAGGATCTCTCCGGAAACTCTTCAATCCTCTCTCAACTCTCTCTTTCAGGTCTGAAGTCTGAAATGGTATTCCGAAAAAGTGTATCCAGTATAATATGAAGCAGCTGCCTTATATAATCCTTTTTCTCGTCACAGCTGGAAAAGGAGCAAGTTTCTCGGCGAGAATGTTAGAAGTTCTCGCCGAGAACTTCAGTGTAAATATTAATCTGAGCAGCGAAGAGAATTCTCAGTTGGTTTCTTCATAAGTTCTCCGCGAGTACTTAGGAAGTTCTCGCCGAGAACATCCTTGTAAATATTTAGCTGAATCTCGACGAGAATTCCCTTGTACTTCTTCAATACATTCTCGGCGAGAACATTGAAGTTCTCGCCGAGAACTTCTTTGCAATCATCTTCTGCTCCAGTGACGAGAAATTGACTGAGTTTCTTAAGTGATTCTCGGCGAGAATATCAAGTCTTCGCCGAGAATATGAGTGTTGGGCAGGGGATTTTTCTTCTCTTTAATCGGTTTGATTTTAGATTGATTCCGGGTCACTCCTCTAGGTTCCATTGCCTCCCGAACACGTCCAAGTGCTCCTTATTTGATGGCATAAACCTGTGTACTCAACAAGACACTAGAAAACAAATCAAACAGACCCTAAACGGGCCAAAGTAACCAAATCGGTAGGAAATAGTGCTAATGAGTAAAAAGACCCTAAACTACCCCTAAAACCGTGTTTCAAGCAAGGAAATGTCGCTTAAACGGGGCTGATAATCACGTTAATCCTAGTGTCATCACACCCCTTTGTGTGGCACCTTCGACCGGACACTTAGGGTTCCTAGTTATATATAACTAGTGGGTCCAAATACTTTTCCATCTAGGTTTCCATAGGTTCAACTTGTTACTAGGGTAATCAGCTTGCGGTGGTTAGGGTCTCGGCACACGGCTACAGTGGTTCACATCACCCGGACCCTAGAGCTAGTAGCCGTTTAGGGTCCCGGATAAGTTACTTGGGTCTCGCTGGTTTCCTGGCCCACCACGGGAGAGCAGAAACCCTAGCCGCCTAGATTTCCACTTCAGATGCAGAGTCCAACTCCCACACGAGAAAGGACTCTCCCCCCAACCCAGGGATCGAAGAATATAAATAAGGAGGACCAGCCCTCCATCAGACAGACAATCAACACCACATACACACACAGAGACACGCTTTAAGCTGTAGGCTCCGGCTAGTACGCTTAAGGATGTCATCTTCCCCAAAACCCTAAGGGTACCCCTCGGTACTTCTCCGTCTCTCACTCATACGACCTTACCCCCACTCACAAATACTTAAATTGTTCGTCCTCTTACTATTGATTCATATACACCTTGCGAGGTACTTACCGTACGTCCACTGGAGCACAGGAGTAAGGCGAACAACACTCAGACCCTCAAACTCAACAGGTTTGAACCTCATTGTACGCCACGATCCTCGTGAGCAGAATAGGTTTCATCTAATCTGAACAAACCTGAGAGTTTAGCTGCTCATGGTTTGAAAGAAATCACAAACAAAGAAGATAGATAAATCGGAGAGAAGGTCATCTTGCTCCGGAAGAAACTAATATTGCCTATCTGATCGATCCTCTAGCCAATCCTTGCTTTGCTCTCGCTCAATCGTGGTTTCAAACTCCCAAAATCGCTCTCCAATTTTGTTTAGTTCGTCGAAAAATGAATAATCCGTGAAAAAACCCATTTTGGGAGTTAAAATCTCGTTTTCCTCAAAGTTTTGGATAGCTAAAAGTGCTCTTGGACGTCCCAAGAAGTGGTCTAGCGCAATTTTTGAAGGCCCGTGGCGTAATTTTTGCTGAAAAAAATTCTAGCTTGTTAATTTGGAGATTCCCGCTCCGCCTGAACTGAGAATTGGTCCCCATTTGAAGTGCCGAGCTCGTAGAAAGGTCCTCCGCAATGTGATAACCTGAAATCTCATAAAAACAACTCCAAACAACATAAAATTTCCCTAAAGAGGGCCAAAGGGCAATATCACGCAATTTGCATGAAACTTCCTAGAAACTACGCCAATAAGAGTCAAACGAGGGGAATGTCGCTCAAATGTGGTGAGATAAACGCGGTAAATATAGCGGCATCATTGATGCAATTGATGGGTTTGAATGGTTTTATGGTTTGGGGAAGAGTGGGAATGGTGGTGAGTTGATAGTAGTTGTGGTTTTGCCGGAGCAAAGATGGACAACAAAATGAAGTCATGTCTAGGTTGAAGAAGAGTGAAGGTTTTGCGATTTATATAAGTTGAGTGATTGATTTGTAGTTGCAAAAAACTATGGGGATTATTTAGTAAAAATGAAAGTTGCAATTAAATTAACAAGTTGTTTAACTAGTTAACTCGATTGGTTAACTAGTTAACAGGATAAGATAACTAGTTAACTCGATAAGTTAATTAGTTAACTCGAGTAGATAAGTAGTTAACAACTTGATGACTAGTTAACTCGATTGGTTAACTAGTTAACTTGAGTAGATAACTAATTAAATAGATAAATCATGATGTTAACTAGTTAATTAGTTAAAAACAACATAACTAGTTAGATAACCTATTAACAAAAAATTCAGTTAATTGAATATGGTAATTCGTTAACAGCTATCAGCCAAATAACATGTTAACTAGTTCAATTAACTAATTATCTGCTAATGTAAAAAAAATATTATCTGCTTATAACCTGTTAACTAATTATCAATAAAAAAACCAGGTTAACTAGTTAATAGGGCGTCGCCGGCAACGGTGGCCGGTCGTCGACCACCAGAAAAAATTAAAAATATTTAATTTAAATATAATAATTAAATTATGTGTGTAAAGTCCTAAATACCCCTACCAAATTTAGACCATTAAATTGGTCAAAGGGTCAAACTAGATCTAATGGTTGAAAAGGGTTTGGAACTTTCCAAACCATATGCAAAAGATTGGACGTTGCTCTCAAGCCTAATTTGCCTCTATTTGTAAAATATTATATTATTTTGATATTAATAAATATTTTATTATAGTTTTAGAGGCAGATAATTTATAATTGTCTCTGTAAGTTGTATGGTCAATTCTTTTAAAAGTATATAATTTATAATCGCTTTTATAAATTACATTAATAATTATTTTTGGTGCAGATAATTTAGAACTGTCCTTGTAGGTTGTACAATTAAATATTTTAGAGGCAGATAATTTATAGTTGCCTCTAAAAGTTGTATAAATTTGTAGAAATAGATCATTTGTATATTCTATATTATTTTTGTATGGATGACTATTAGATAAAATATAATTAATAATTTAATAAAAGATATTAGAAATAAACATCGACAATATCCTTTTCTAATAATGAGTAAAGGAAATTTTCATTTTTTCATTACTCGCATAGTTTAAAAGTTTTCATATATTATTGATGTTTGTTATTTTAAATTTGAAAATTATGTAGAAATAATCAAGAAAGTCTCTTGAATCAAGTGGAAAGAACTTATCACGTGAGATTCAAACCCTCCAGATAGCGAAAGAGTAAAATATGATGTGCCTAAATAGTGAAAGTGTCCATTAAAGAAAAATATATTGGTAAGAACTATTTTTTTAAATGCACAAGCATCAAAAATAAGTGTCTCTAAAAGGTATCAAAGAAGGTAGAACATAACCATTTTTGGTGAGTGGTGACAAGGGTACTAATTTATTTGGATTAATAATTATTTTTGGTTAATTTCTAATTCTGAATCTTCAAAATTTCAATGATAAAATAGCCGACTTAGCATAAACCACAAAACTAGGGGGAAAACTTAGCAAGCTGGACTTACTTAAACTTGTTGCCCATATAGAAAATAATATTGGGCTGGTGGGGGCTATGGCTTGTAAAGTGAGTTTACTCTTTACTTTTATTATTTTGACTCTATTATCAAGAGTTACATGTAGATCAAGCAAAAAGAAACCACAATTCGAACATTGAGTTTCAATCTTTCACATGAAGCTCTATCAAGAGCTTGAAAAATTAACCAACAAAATGATAATTATTTTATTTCTTATTCCAATCATTAATATGTTGTCATTACAACATTTTTCATCAAGCGACGATAAAGAGAAACAAATCTATTACTTATTTTTATTTCATTTCGAGATCCTCAATCCGCTCAGTAACTTTCTTGATCAAATCATTTACAATCTTGCGGTTACCATTCAGGTTTCCTTTTGGGCCATAATCCATATCTCCATTACTAGTTTTTGGTGAGTGGTGACAAGTGTACTAATTTATTTGGATTAATAATTATTTTTGGTTAATTTCTAATTCTAAATCTTCAAAATTTAAATGATAAAATAGTCGACTTGAGCATTAACCACAAAACTAGAGGAAAAACTTAGCAAGTTGGGCTTACTTAAACTTGCGGCCCATACAGAAAACAATATTGGGCTAGTGGAGGCTATAGATCCATGAGCTTGTAAAGTAAGTTTACTCTTTAATAATTTCTTCTATTTATTCATTTTGACTTTTATTATTTTGACTCTATTATCAAGAGTTACATGTAGATCAAGCAAAAAGAAACCGCAATTCAAACATTGAGTTTCAATCTTTAACATAAAGCTCTATCAAGAGCTTGAAAAATTAACCAACAAAATTATAAATTATTTTATTTCTTGTTCCACTCATTAATATCTTGTCATTCCAACATTTTTCATCAAACGACGATAAAGAGAAACAAATCTATTAGTTGTTTTTATTTCCATTTCAAGATCCTCAATCCGCTCAGTAACTTTCTTGGTCAAATCATTTACAATCTTATGGTTACCATTCAGGTTTCCTTTTGCGCGATAATCCAGATCTCCATCACTAGTCGTTGGCAAGTCCTCTTTGAGTAGCAACTTCATCTCCATCAAATGATTCTTCTCTTGTTGATTCTTCAACACCTTCTTCATCTTCTCCACACTTGCATTAGCTTGAAAAATTAACCAACAAAATTATAAATTATTTTATTTCTTGTTCCACTCATTAATTTGTTGTCATTCCAACATTTTTCATCAAACGACGATAAAGAGAAACAAATCTATTAGTTGTTTTTATTTCCATTTCAAGATCCTCAATTCCCTCAGTAACTTTCTTGGTCAAATCGTTTTACAATCTAGTGGTTACCATTCAGGTTTCCTTTTGCGCCATAATCTAGATCTCCATTACTAGTCGTTGGCAAGTCCTCTTTGAGTAGTAACTTCATCTCCATCAACTGTTCTTCTCTTGTTGATTCTTCAACACCTTCTTCATCTTCTCCACACTTTCATTAGCTTGAAAAATTAACCAACAAAATTATAAATTATTTTATTTCTTGTTCCACTCATTAATTTGTTGTCATTCCAACATTTTTCATCAAACGACGATAAAGAGGAACAAATCTATTAGTTGTTTTTATTTCCATTTCAAGATCCTCAATCCCCTCAGTAACTTTCTTGGTCAAATCATTTTACAATCTAGTGGTTACCATTCAGGTTTCCTTTTGCGCCATAATCTAGATCTCCATTACTAGTCGTTGGCAAGTCCTCTTTGAGTAGTAACTTCATCTCCATCAACTGATTATTCTTTTGTTGATTCTTCAGCACCTTCTTCATCTTCTCCACACTTTCATTAGACATAGTCTCATGGTTCATCATATACTTCTCATTCTTCCTCTGATGCAATTCCTTATGCCTTTTCACCACGTCAGTTGCTTCGGACTCAGATGGTCAGACCTTTAGCTGATCTTCTTATCTTTTCCACCAAATTTGTGGATGATAACCGCACAAGTAGCTACTCCACAAAGATGGTCAGTTCCACAACAGAAATGAAATCAAACAGAAGATGGAAATCCAGATGTTCTAGATGTGAGATTTTCCAGCCTAAACAAGCAGTCAAAATAAGATGACACCACTTGTCTCAGTATAGGCCGCAGGGAAGCCTAATTGTGTAGCAGGCTGCAGGTCAACCAAAGTTATTTATTAGTAACAGCCACTAGTCTCCGTATATTTGTATAGAGCTTTGGTAAAGCCTGGAGATAAAGCTGAGCGTGCCTTAAAAGTGCTGCCCCTGATCACATCATATCCAATGAGCAATGAAATTCAAGCTCAATATGAGTGTCACGTCCGTATTTCTTAGTAATGGCCTTCAAGATTGAAAATTTTCTTAACCCCAGTTCCCACCAATGATTAGGGGTGGGAATTCCGGGCTACCCGGCTCGACCCAGCCCGGTTTGACCGAGTTTCGGGCTACCCAGATGGTAGTTTGAAGAACCCGGGCCCGGCCCAAGCTACTATCCAGGTAGCCCGAAACCGATCAAACCGGGTCCGGGTCGGGCCGGGTAGCCCAGAATTAAACCCGGCGAAGCCTAATCAGCAAAAACAGTCGGCTATTCATTTAGGAAATTAGGTCATATACATTCTAAAGCTCCCAATTTTCAATTACAGTCGTCTCTCTTTCCTGGATTTTTTCCGACAGTGAGGTAGATTAAATTTTCAATTCCCAAAATAGGGTCCTTATTTAGTCAATTCCCAAAGTAGGGTAAAATAGGCTAACTGTGCATGAATATCGCCAAACCTTGTGGCGATTTTCTATAAAATAATTATAGAATGTTTATCGCCATGCTTTCTGGCGATTTTGTACCCATTGTGTCAGATTACATTCTTTTATCATTTCTTTGTCTCATTTTTTCTTTTCTTTCACTTCTTCCTCTTTGTTTCTTTGCGTACATTTGTTATAAATTATTATAAATTATTCACTTCTTCCTCCATTTCAATTTTCGATCTCCCAGTCCCTGCTCTTCTCTTCTCTTACCTTCACGACGTACGAGTTCCGAATGGCGAGTTAGGAAGTCGTGGTCGGACACTCGACAGCCACCGCCGGTGGTCTCTTCTTCTTCACCCGGTAATATTTTCTCTTCTGTTTCTACTTTCTACTGTTGTCGAAAACCATCTTGCCACACTTTGTTGCAGCTGATGAGTTTTGGTGCTTGGATTAGATTAGGATTTTGACTGAGTTTTTGTGAGCATTGGCAGTGGTAGTTGGGGTTAGGATTTACATTGTATAGGTTTTGTGTTGGTTTGGGTGGAGGTGCTGCTCTTAGAACTAAATATTGCTTCTGCCAATTAGGATATAAATTGCTTCTACTTTGGCTTCTTTCCCTATTAAGCCACGCCTATCATGTTCTTAAACATAGCCTTACATCTTGCATACTCTTTTGCAGAGATGTTTACACGATTTCTTTCTGAATCAACCTCTCTGAATCAGCCCTGATTAGTAGCTGAAGGCTGAAGCCCTGATTAGCAGCTAAACAGAGCCAATTGTTTGGGTGTTTGTTCCTCTCTGTTTCACCTTCTTCAAGCTCACCGTAGTAGGTAATCAAGCTGCAAACGTCACAGGAGCAGAGTTCAGGTTATTGATACGTTTTATTTAGGAAAAGTCTTAGTTTAATTACAACTTTTCCTTTGAATTACACATTCATGCTGCTTATTATGAGTGAAAGGCTTAAAGTTTAATTGTTCAAAAACTTATACATATAGAATTGTCGTATGGCGTGGAATATGTAGATAATTAGGGTGGAACCTGTAGATAATTGGTTAGGTAATAGACGTAGAACCAGATAAGAACATGATAATTGGTTAGATAAAAACTTAAACTAACTAAAAAATGAAACGGCGGGTTGTTCGCCTCAAGACCTCAAGTCCGTATTTCTTAGTAACGGCCTTCAAGATTGAAAATTTTCTTACCCCCAGTTCCCACCAATGATTCAAAAAACACTGGTTTTCCTATGTTATTGGTGAAATGCGGATGCAAATGCATTCCAGCCTTCATTCATAAGTCACCAAACGGGATTCAGAGACTCAAACAAATCATACATAGTCCCTTTCAAGAGTGTGGATTATCTAGTGCAAAAGAATGAAAACTCAGCAGAACAACATGAGAAAATACATTGAATTGGTTAGTCCCGATATATATGAGAATTATGAACCTTCCAATCCCTACTAAGAAGAGCACAGAAATGCGGAATGATAGCCACGTGCTGATGCTTGTCCGCCACGGTGCCATGTAACAGAGAGTTCAACTGGTGGTGGACCTTGCTAAACCCAGGGTCCCAACCAGCCTTTCATCATGCTACTACACCCATCAGATCTGTCATAACCAGGTTCATCATGAACGCTGCCAAGCAGCACCCTTAGTGATTACGAAGCAGGCTTCTTGCCTAGTCTCAAGAATGACTGAGCTGGCCTGTCCCGTCTCAAGAATGACCAGAGTAACTCACTCAAGAGGTGTCGCTGTCATGAGATATTAACTTCTTAGGTGGGCCGACAAGGTATAGAGACGGCCTGATGTCCATTCAAAGCCGCCTCCACAATACGGGTTTCCTATGTTGTGTCGTTGACAATCTTATAGCGACACATTCTTATAGCAACACGATTTTGTAAAATGCAGGCATGTTTCTGATGAAAAAGTTATTGCGTAGTTTTATAACTGGGACGTTATAATTACGAATAGTTTACAAGAACAAAGAAACGGAGAAAAGAACATCTCCACAATTCAAACAACCTCTATCAAAGTAGAAACCCTAGATTCTGTAACCCTATTGAAAAAAGTAAAGAAGCAACATGGTAAGAAACAGAGATATGGAAGGGGAAGAAAGAAACCTGAAGGATAGAAGAAGAGGATCAGGGCGTGTATTAGTATATATCATGATCATAGCATGCCAACTTTCAGGATTACAGCAGCAGAAGGCCGTATACAGAAAGAAACTTAAAAGGAACTGTGGCAGGAGCTGTAGAACCAGAAACGGACGCTGAATACAGTAGAGATGATCAATTATCAGAATAAAAGATAGCTCTTCATAGCTGCATCTATGAATTACGAATTGACACGCATGTATGATGAAAGAATTGCAGAAAGTGAAATCTGAGACCTAGAACTACAATGGAAGAGAGAATGAAAGGAGAGTCAAACAGAAGGCGGATTTTGGGTTTGACAAGTTACGGAAAGTTCATCTCTGGTCGGTGGAACCCCAACTGATACCAAATTGCCGTTGCAGGTGAAGAAAGCTTTAAAAGCTTTATCGGGCGGGCGGGCGGGCGGCTGGCTCTAGAATGAGAAAGAGTCTACTTCGGCGAGAAAATAATTCCCTCGTGACTCGTGACAGCTCACTTCATTGGCCTCGGACTGAAAATGAAACGGCGGGTCGTTCGCCTCAAGACCTAATAATTAGTTTTTTTCGGTAGCCACAACCAGATGAGAGTGAATTATAAATCGTGAATCAATCATCTTAGGAGTTTAAAAAGCTCAATATGAGTGTCACGTCCGCATTCAAGGGAATTCCAAGACAGAGGATCACTCATAGTCACGTCTTAGAGGTGTTTGAATTTCAGGATTGGTTGAAATAGGATTGGGAAGTTAAGATCAAACATGTCTATCGAGAGGTGAACCATGCGGCAGATCACCTTGCTAGCCGACGCCATACAGTTCCACGAGGATCTCATTTGATTGAGATTACAGATTGTAGTTTAGCTTATTTCACCCGCTATGACTGTATGAAAATTTCCGCCGAGGTTAATTAATTAATTAATTAATCGATGCTAGTCATCTTCCTGCCAAAAAAGTAATAAATAAATTTTAAATTTGACATCTTTCAAATAACCAATTTCACTCTCCTCTCTCTACTCTCCACTCTTTCTCCCCTCTAAGCTTTTACCTTTTTTTTTTTTTTTGGTCGAGCAATCTCACGGAAGAGAGGGCCAAGAACGCCTAAACTAAGGAGAAGGGGGAGAAGAGGGTGGGGGTGGTGGTGGGGGTGGACGAACAAACCGAAAGAGAAAATGAAACTTTTATCGGAATTCTAATTAAACAAATAAATAAAAATGAAAAATTCACATTATATAAAAAAACAAATTAGAAATGAAAAAGGAAAAAGAAAACATGAATCAAAACATGATAAAAAAAACGGAGTTTTGTGCAGCAATTAAATAAAACTAATTACAAGAAAACCATCAAAACAATTAATGCATACACGGTGAAAGAAGAGGAAAAACAAAAAAAAAAAAAATTAAAGTAACTAAAAACAGTAAAAAATAAAAACAGTGAAAGAAAATCATAACAAACTAAAATTAATAATTAATTGAACGTGATGCTAAAATCATAACAAACTTAAATTAATTAGTAATTGAACGTGATGCTGCCAACAACCCAAAAATCCTCCCACGTTCACAGAACATGGCCAATCCCACACGGCCACAACGTTCCAAAAATTCATCGGAGGAGGCCGTCACACACCGGAGCGGCGTAGAGTCATCAACGACAAGAGATTGACAAAATCGTTGACCGCCCGAGCACTACATCCCATTCCCGAAAAAATCCAAACCCATTGAGATCGACCAACAACAAGAGCACTACGTGATCATGGAGCAAGGGAGGGAGATGGTGGCGGGAGTTAACTCGCTTCCGGTCAGGACGAGGGCCGGGAGAGTAAAGCACGACGTCATCCACAGAGTCGTATCCAGCAGCGAGAACTTCGTTTATTCTTCTTGTTGCAGCCAACAACGGCTTGAGGAGGATGAGCAGAGAGAGATGGGGCTGGATTCAGCAAGACGAGTCGGAATCCGTCGAACAGAGAAACTGTGAACAGAACAACCCATCCAGCCTGTCGAAGGAGGCTCTGACGGCCTTCCGTCTCAAGCGACCGAACGCAAACACCAACAATCGGAGTCCGTGAAGCTTTGAAGAAAATTTTGTTTGACTGAAATGCAAATCAAAATCCCCGGACTTGAAACAGAACCAGCCAACCTGCCGAAATCTTCAAAGAAGAAAAAAAAATTAAATACACCCCAAAGGTGGCATCAGGACTCATGAGATCCTGTAATACAGTCCACGGGAGACCCGTAACTGGCATCGGAACACAACCGTCTTGACCCCAAGAGTCAACGTGACGGGGTGTGAGAAAACTGAAAACAAGAAAAGAAAAGCAATGACACAGCCATCGCCATCGCAGGAACGACCGGGAAACGAGGGGGGAAGGCATGAAGAGAATCAAATTTCAGTGCCGGGGAGAAGCCACTGGTGGAATTCGATTGGTTTGTTAATTTGATCTCTCCTCCCGGCGAAGTAGTTGTGGAGTGTTTCCGGCAGAGAGAGAGAGAGCAAATCCTCATATAATTTAGTGTCACCAGATGATTCCATCTCCTCTTTTCTTCTTCAGTTCTTCCTTTTTTCTTTTTTCTCTGCTTTTTTGGCGGTTCGGATCCTTGTTGGTGTGAAGAGAAGTCCAGCTTTTTGCCTCTAAGCTTTTACCTTTCATTTCTCCCTCTTCTATTTTTTTTTTTTATTTTAAACTCCTAAGATAATTGATTCACGATTTATAATTCACTCTCATCTGGTTGTGGCTACCGAAAAAAACTAATTATTAGGTCTTGAGGTGAACGACCCGCCGTTTCATTTTCAGTCCGAGGCCAATGAAGTGAGCTGTCACGAGTCACGAGGGAATTATTTTCTCGCCGAAGTAGACTCTTTCTCATTCTAGAGCCAGCCGCCCGCCCGCCCGCCCGATAAAGCTTTTAAAGCTTTCTTCACCTGCAACGGCAATTTGGTATCAGTTGGGGTTCCACCGACCAGAGATGAACTTTCCGTAACTTGTCAAACCCAAAATCCGCCTTCTGTTTGACTCTCCTTTCATTCTCTCTTCCATTGTAGTTCTAGGTCTCAGATTTCACTTTCTGCAATTCTTTCATCATACATGCGTGTCAATTCGTAATTCATAGATGCAGCTATGAAGAGCTATCTTTTATTCTGATAATTGATCATCTCTACTGTATTCAGCGTCCGTTTCTGGTTCTACAGCTCCTGCCACAGTTCCTTTTAAGTTTCTTTCTGTATACGGCCTTCTGCTGCTGTAATCCTGAAAGCTGGCATGCTATGATCATGATATATACTAATACACGCCCTGATCCTCTTCTTCTATCCTTCAGGTTTCTTTCTTCCCCTTCCATATCTCTGTTTCTTACCATGTTGCTTCTTTACTTTTTTCAATAGGGTTACAGAATCTAGGGTTTCTACTTTGATAGAGGTTGTTTGAATTGTGGAGATGTTCTTTTCTCCGTTTCTTTGTTCTTGTAAACTATTCGTAATTATAACGTCTCAGTTATAAAACTACGCAATAACTTTTTCATCAGAAACATGCCTGCATTTTACAAAATCGTGTTGCTATAAGAATGTGTCGCTATAAGATTGTCAACGACACAACATAGGAAACCCGTATTGTGGAGGCGGCTTTGAATGGACATCAGGCCGTCTCTATACCTTGTCGGCCCACCTAAGAAGTTAATATCTCATGACAGCGACACCTCTTGAGTGAGTTACTCTGGTCATTCTTGAGACGGGACAGGCCAGCTCAGTCATTCTTGAGACTAGGCAAGAAGCCTGCTTCGTAATCACTAAGGGTGCTGCTTGGCAGCGTTCATGATGAACCTGGTTATGACAGATCTGATGGGTGTAGTAGCATGATGAAAGGCTGGTTGGGACCCTGGGTTTAGCAAGGTCCACCACCAGTTGAACTCTCTGTTACATGGCACCGTGGCGGACAAGCATCAGCACGTGGCTATCATTCCGCATTTCTGTGCTCTTCTTAGTAGGGATTGGAAGGTTCATAATTCTCATATATATCGGGACTAACCAATTCAATGTATTTTCTCATGTTGTTCTGCTGAGTTTTCATTCTTTTGCACTAGATAATCCACACTCTTGAAAGGGACTATGTATGATTTGTTTGAGTCTCTGAATCCCGTTTGGTGACTTATGAATGAAGGCTGGAATGCATTTGCATCCGCATTTCACCAATAACATAGGAAAACCAGTGTTTTTTGAATCATTGGTGGGAACTGGGGGTAAGAAAATTTTCAATCTTGAAGGCCGTTACTAAGAAATACGGACTTGACACTCATATTGAGCTTGATTTCATTGCTCAATGGATATGCTGTGATCAGGGGCTGCACTTTTGAGGCACGCTAAGCTTTATCTCCAGGCTTTACCAAAACTCTATCCAACTATACTGAGACTAGTGGCTGTTACTAATAAATAACTTTGGTTGACCTGCAGCCTGCTACACTATTAGGCTTCCCTGCAGCCTATACTGAGACAAGCGGTGTCATCTTAGTTTGACTCCTTGTTTAGGCTGGAAAATCTGACATCTAGAACATATGGATTTCCATCTTCTGTTTGATTTCATTTCTGTTGTTTAAATTTTTGTATACATTTTATGACGTGAATGTCGTTGTTATTTTGGTATATGATTTATTTTGCACATTTATTAATCTTATATTTGGTTATCAGGAGCTGATTATAGTTATTGATGATGACACAACCTTCGGTGATACTTGCAACTGCCAGCTATGATCACACGATCCGGTTTTGGGAAGCTAAGAGCGGTCGATGTTACCGTACAATTCAGTACCCTGATTCAGTACGTCTTTTTTTATGAAACTGGATTTGTTGGTTTGGTGATTGTTGGTTCTGCAAGTCCTAGATATGGATTTTCAAATTTACCTGTATTCACAGATTTCAAAATGTCTTGCCATAAATTATTGCATTACATATCTTGTTAGGACTTCTGTAAAAGACCCCAGGCTTCACACTTGAGTCCAATAAGGCCATCTATGCTGCATTTTGGTTACATGGCTTAAAAGAAGTTTAGTTACCATCTGTGCTTCATTTTTCTCCTCTGATTTGGCATAAATATCTTGTCGGTTGTGGGCTCCATCAATATTCTTCACTTTCCCCTTATTTAAGTATGAGCTTTTGTCAGTCTTCTTTTTCTTAATCTCCCAAGTAATATCTACAGTCCTCTTGTTTCTTAACTATTAGGTACTGTAAGATATTTGTGATTATTGTGACTTTACTTACTACTACTGAATGTTACTAGAAACACTTTTGAATGATGGGTTTTTGGTTTGTTTGCTACCCTTGGATTTGTCTATATTCCAGCAAGTTAATAGGCTTGAGATAACACCGGATAAGCATTATCTTGCTACGGCCGGCAATCCTCATATTCGGCTCTTTGATGTCAATTCAAACAGCCCTCAACCGGTAATATCTATTTCTCTGATCCATGAAAAAGTATTCCTGACAAAATTAACTTCAATTATTGTGGGGGGATGATGTATATTTCATTCTGGTATGCTGCAGGTGATGAGCTATGATTCACATACAAATAATGTTATGGCAGTGGGGTTTCAATGTGATGGAAACTGGATGTACTCAGGATCTGAGGATGGTACTGTGAAAATTTGGGACTTGAGGTATAACGTGATTGATATGGAATATTTTTATTTACAGTTAACATGTGACCTATTGTGTATTGATTTATGGCTCTATGTATACTGAAGGGCGCCAGGTTGTCAGAGGGAATATGAGAGTCGTGCAGCTGTTAATTCTGTTGTGCTACACCCAAATCAGGTGAGACACCAGAGTTTCTATTAGAGAATGAAAAACGTTTGCACTTGGATTTTCTTAAAAATGCTGATTTTTTAGTTTTAGCTCATGCATTATCACAGTTTAAAGAGAAACCAGATATGACACTGTTTTCCTCTTTAGAGACTTGGGTATTTCATATTTACACTTTTAATTTTTCTTTGTCTACTCATTTTATGGTGGCACTCTGTGTACCAGCTTGTCATACTGTTAAGGATTTCCATGGGAATCGGGAATAGGGTCAGGAATATTTATTTTGCTAGTATAAATTTGTGAGTTTAGACTTACAGGCTTCTATCCTAAAAAAAAGCTTGCTGGCTTCTTTGATTACTTCTGAAACTTCTGATAGGAAATTTGACAAGTCATATTTGTCCGTTATAGATGTCATTTAGTTGCTTTATGTAGCATAGCAATGTTCTAAGGATAAGTGTACTGGTGCTATGTCTATCCCTTTCTTCCTGTTAGTGTGTTGGAAAGTATATCGGGGATAACTGGAAGTGTTTGTTGTTCTCCATTTGCAGACAGAACTGATATCTGGTGATCAGAATGGCAACATACGCGTTTGGGATTTGACAGCTAATGCATGCAGTTGTGAATTGGTACATTGTGTGATAGCCACTCTTTTCCTTCAGTTATTATTATTAGAAGACGAATCTATAGTAGGCAGTAACATGTGGATGAAAGCCCGTGTCTGTGTGAAATATGACTTGGGTCTAATAGAGACAGTTGGTTCTTAAAGTTCATTTCTTATTTTCCTTTGATAGGGTGTTTCTTCTTGATTTACAAGGCCAGTTAACACTTCAATATTTTGATATGGACTGCATGGGACCTGTACCAAAAGAGAACCCACTAATGCTTGATGATAGCCTGATACTGGGGAATAGAACAAAAGTTCGAAGCACTGGAATGATGGCAATGCGTGAACCAATTAGTTAATTTGTCCTAAGCAATTGTGACGTTTCCAGACCGACTAACAATCATTGTAGCTATCCAGATATAATTCACAGTTTCCATCATCCATGTATACTATGTTTCTAGGTCCCTGAGGTGGATACAGCTGTAAGGTCACTAACTGTTATGTGGGATGGAAGCTTGGTAGTTGCAGCTAATAATAATGGAACATGTTACGTATGGCGCTTGTTGCAAGGGACCCAGGTAAGTTTTGGATACATTCATTTAAAATTGCTGCACAGCTCAGTATGCATTATGATTTATGTGACGTAATTGTGATTTATTCGGCAGACTATGACCAGCTTCGAGCCCCTCCATAAGCTACAAGCTCATAATGGATACATTCTCAAATGTCTATTGTCACCAGAGTTTTGTGACCCTCATAGGTCTCTATACCAAAATAACTTTCGTTCCTTTGCCTAATTTGATAAAGAAAAATTAGACATGAACTGTGTTTGTTTCTCCCAGATTTTAAGTGGGTACGTACGCATTAATTAATAGTTTTTATTCAGATATCTGGCTACTGCATCATCAGACCATACTGTCAAGATATGGAATGTAGATGGTTTCACTTTAGAGAAGACTTTAACAGGTATTTGTGAACGGAATTTTCCCCTCATTGCTTCAGTTGATGAGCTATCATCATTGTATATCTATGTTTTCAACTATAGTAATATTTCCTGTGATTACCAGGTCATCAGCGCTGGGTGTGGGACTGTGTTTTCTCTGTGGATGGTGCTTACCTTATAACAGGTACCCAACCTAATCATGATTGTGGCAACAAAGTGTAAATTATTTATGTAGGTCCATTAAACTGGTTTGATAGCAGGCAACATATTTTTTTCATAAGAAGAGACGAATTGACCTTCAATCTTGAATTAGGCTGGATTTCTGTGTTATTTGGTTTAGTTGATGCATCTTCATGTATTCTTTGTTTAAACAAATTAATTACTTGATGAATGCAGCATCGTCTGATTCAACAGCGAGACTGTGGTCCATGTCAACTGGTGAGGACATCAGAGTGTATCAAGGACATCACAAAGCAACTATCTGCTGTGCTCTTCATGATGGAGCAGAGCCTTCTGCATCTTAAAGTCCATTCTACGATCACCTTGAGCCTTGTAGCATTCCCTGAATAAATAGTGAGCAGCTTACACTTTCTAATCTGTTGATATCCCGCTCATCGAATAACGTTGGGCAATGTAGTTAAAATCGTGATTCCACGTAAAATCGAAAACTTAGGTGAAATCGGAATCGTAAAATCGAATCGTAAAATCGTAAGATTTTATGTCCCAACTAAAAAAATATATAAATACTTATTAATAAATATAATATGTTAATAAACTTAGAATTATACACTCTTATAACAATTAATATGGATGGCTTATAACAAAGAATTATTACAATGAGTTAATAATATGCTCAAAGGGATGCGTACATGGATGGCTTAGTGAAAATGAAACTACTATTTTGGTGAGAAGTGAGAACCATAGAACCGTAGGAAATGGGACAGAGGGATGAGGATTGCGGAGTACAGAGTAATTACTTGAAGCAGGTAGAACCGTAGATGAAATGAACTGTTATAGTTTGGTGAGTTGAAGTTTTGAACTTCTGATGTAGCCTCCGCCCTCCTTGCTTCAATTTATGGGAAAGAGGAAGGTATGAATGAGTCAATTCTGGAAAAGAGGAAGGTATGAATGAGTCAATTTCTAGGAAAGATGAAGGTATGAATGAGTCTATGATTTAATTAGACCTGCAGCTTGCAGGGAAGGAGGGAATCGACAGGAAGGACAAAGAAGGTTGACTTACTGACTTGAAGCAGTGGAGAAGGAAGATGATGTTGCTGACCTTGTGTCCGAGTGAGGGAAGATGTTAGATGGTGAGGGAGGCCGGCGAAGGAGGGACTGAGGGGAGAAGGAAGTCTCGAGTCGACGGTGAAGGGACGAGACGACGAAGAAACTGGAGAAGAATCGCCGACGCAGAGAACGGACGACGACGAAGCTGGAGAAGAATTGGAGTATCGGATGACGACGAAGGGGCGAATAGAAGGAAGTCGTTGATGCAAAAGCGACGTTGGTGACTTGCAGCCGAGGAGAAGCACCGCCGGTGAGAAACGGAGAAAAATCAAGGAGAAGCAGCGCCGGCGAGAGTTGTAGAAGAATCGAACTTTCGATTTTGCGGAATTAGGGTTCAGCGAGTTATTTTTGGAAAAGAGGGATTTGGGAAAATGGGTTAGATTCTCAGGTTGAACCAAAAAACCGAACCAACCCATTGAGATTTTGGTCTAGTCAGGAAAATTACAAAAATCGTATAAAATCGTAAAATCGTTGATTTTACGATTTTAACGATTTTTCTCTCGATTTCACCCGATTTTGAAGGCCCACGATTTTGTAGTGAAATCAGGATCGTTTCTCATAGGTGAGATCGTAAAATCGTACGATTTTAAGATTAAAATCGCGATTTTGACTACACTGACGTTGGGTATGGTCTACTCTGACGAAACTCTCGCTTACCATTGATGACCAGAAGATATCCACAACACAAACAAATGGGAGTAGTATATATGGTTGCTTTGGAAGTTACCCTTGTAATGTTTAGAAGGGTACAGTGTTCAGGTGCTAAAATGATATTTCTTTCTATTAGCTGAGTTGAGCTTCTTCTGTAACTCAGCTGAGCATGATTTGTATTTGTTACTGGAATGGAGTTTGAAACCAAGTGTTTGTCAGATCGTTTTCTAAAGTAATCAGCAAGTCGAGTGATTATTTTGAAGCACAAGAAGAATGCTTTTATTTTTACTAATTACTGCGTAGGTTAACAACATTCTGGGTAGTACAAATTAAGAAGACGGAACCAGAAAACAACAACCAGACTTGTATTGTTCCAAACAAAAGGCAACCAGCCACACCACATTTATTACAAACAAAGGGTAGGCTGTTACGCAGCTACATGGTTCTGAACAGGAACGTAAATCAGATGATCTTCAGGGAAGAAATGGCAGACTTCAGAAAGTCCCGGCTTAACCCCAAGCACGCGAAACGAGACATGTTCGCGGTTCCATTCAGAAGTGTCAAAGTGACAGAAAGCCACAGCTTCAACTCTGTCTCCCTTCTCACCCGCCAAGGAAACCATGAACACTTTATTCTCAGTTAGCTGACTATGACAATAGAAAACTGCATATGGGTATTGTATGGTGTGACAAGCCACTTGCCTTGGAGCCTTCACCTCCTTAGGCTCACCAATCACAGTGTAGTTCTGCAGAAGGGTTCCTGATCTTATCAAGTGTGTGGTGCTCAGGACTTTGATGTGCTTGTTTCCCATCCCTCCAAGTGTTTGCTGAGCGAAATCGAGCATGGATTCTAATGAAGTTGCACAGAACTTAGTCTCTCCCTTGATTGCGCTGCCTTCACAACTCATGAGTGCTTCTTCGACGGCTCTGGCTTGTGTAGAACCTGGACGGAATGAGAAGAGTTGGAGAAGGTAGGGGAGTTGTTGAGATGAGAAAGGGATGGAATCTGCTTCTTCTCTGGGGAGGAAATGTGGGGATCGTGATGGGTCTTTGATTGGGAAGTAGATCTGCATTTGGGCTCCTAGTTTGAGGTCTTTCAACCTGAAGAACACCATTAAGTTTGGATCTGTCATCATCATATGATCATGATGCTGATGCTGGTGCTGATTACTTCCTTGGGGAAGATTGTTGTTGTCCATTGTGGCCAAGTCTCTTCCTCCATCTACAGCCTGCAACTGCAACATAAATTAAAAGCAGGGTTGAGCACATCCTGACTAAAACAAATAATGGGTCATTAGAATTACAGGGAGTCTTACCAGAACAAAAAGGGAGAAGAGAAGCCCCAAGAACTTGAGGGAGGTTTCTTTAGCCATCACTCAATGATCTGCTTCAACTTCTTGGAGTAGTCAGTAGTGTGTGTGGTCTCTACTAGGGATAATGAAATGAAATCAGTGAAAGTTGAAGTAACAGTAGGACAAAACAGAAGAAAACAAGGTTATCACTTACAACGTGTAAACAGTTCTGTGCAGACATCACATCACTTACTCGTTACAATAAGGACATGAGCACATGACAAATATAGTTTCCACTTTCCAGGCCCAGTATATATATATATATCATACATCATATTTGATACGGATCCAATAATTCTCCACCATCCATTCCCCTGTAGCTAAGCTTATCTCTTTTCATGGATTTTCTTCTGGTTTTTTATTGTACAATAAACTGATAAACAATTGTCCCCAAAGGCTGGCTTGCTTTAAACATTGTGTCCTTTTGAATTTTCAAGATTAATCAGTTTTAAGTTTTTAACATTGTGATCCAGTCAATGGTTTATAGATAATGGCTTTATTACTAATAATAATCAAGCGAACAACTTGGTTCAGGAAATTTCTTATCACTTTGGGCATTGGTCAGTAAAATTTGTGTTACCAATCCATTCAGACACATAATTCATATATAAAAAAGCCCTAGTACCCTTAACCTTTAGACTTATTATGAGTCTATACATACTGTTTGTCGAATTCCAATATTGGCATGCCGTTAGGGGAATATGGTAAAGGCCCTGACAAGTACGGAGAGGCTGACCCCATTTTGGAGACCGCGTTATCCTAAAACTTGCCCGCGCGGGAAGAGGTTGAGAAGAGAAGTACACACTGAGACTCCCCATCAGGGCTAACGATGGACGACACTGTGGCTAGCTCTGGTAGACCTCCACCAATCACCACCTACGCACGTCTACCACTCAAATTTAAAGACTCAAAGGACTTTTGAAACACACATTTGGAAACCTAATCCTAGACTCGATTTTTGCATCAAAGACTAGAGAGGTCATGAATGACATGACAGACTACATTTTTTTCAAAAATTTTGGGTCAAAATTGACTCAAACCTAGCGAGTAAAACTGTCTTCAAATCAAGTAAAATCTGACTTTTCAAGTACTAGAAAACAAGACACGTGGGGGTACAAAATAAACACAAGAATTTAAAAGTCCTATTTCACGACTTGATTGTCACATCAAACTCACCAAGTGATCAAAATCTCGACTCAGTTAAGAAGAATTTAAAGCAACAAGGCGAGTTTAAAATCCCGAGAAACAAGCATCAAGTAAGCTTATCCAAACCACAAGTCACGCCCTAAAATCTGGAAGCAGTGAAAGAACGAAAAAAGTAAAGCGCAACCACCACCCGAATCCTAGAAAAGAAATGCAAAATAGAACGAAAAACAAAGGCACAATGGGCAACCTTCTAAACTTTACTCTCTAATCCCACCCCACGCTTAAAATGCGTAATGACATCATTGCAAGGCAATGACTAAAGTATAAGGTTGAAAGATGTTACCACGTGTAAAAGAGAAGCCGGAGAAAAGACTCTGGGTCAAGTAGCCTGTATACGAGGACCTGAATCAGGGATACCTGCAGAAAAGCGGAAACAGAAACACAGGAAAAAAGAGCGTGGAAAGCGCAAGCCTGGATCACGTTAGAAATAATTACAGAAACAGGTAAATGAGAGCACAACCATACACGAGACATGCAACCACACGAATATTTACAATAATAAGGTAAAGAAAAGAAGATAGAAGCCAAAAGAGCAGGTAGCACACCCTAGTATCCGAATAGAAAGTAGCATGCGGGGAAAACTTAGCAATCTAACAAGCTATGAAGCTATAACATGCACTCACATAGTTCAAGTACAAAAAAAAGCATCTAGAGGAAATTGTTTAACACGACAGAAAATAAAACTAAAAGAAATAAAATAAAAAAGAGTGAAGTCGAGGGCGCGTCACCCCTAGGATCAGAGCATGTAATCCTCCTCCCGCCACTGCTCCAAGTAGATGTCCTCGGACAATGGAAGAGTAAATCTGACACTATGCAGGGTGGACACACTAAGAGATGAGTGTTGCGTGAGGCACGACTCTAGTGGGTAAAGGTGCTACTTATAACCAGGAATCTCAACATCCCTCGACCCAGCCACCTGTACAATCCTGGCCACGATCCCAACTTCGACCAAATATATAGTTCTTTCGAGGAGGCATACTTTCCTGGAAAATCTTGATGATGACCTCAGTGGGGTGGAGTGGCACACCATGGTGGATGGATCTAGCGTAGTCCAGATCTAGGAGGTTACCCTATGCAAATTCATTTTAACCGTCGTCGCACGTGCGTTCGATCCTTGGAACACCTTCTCCTCTCCCTTGGTCAGCCACCTCTGCATGTCGTTGCGGTCCATCTTCACCAAGTCACCCTCGGTGTACAGAGGAATGAGAGGCCAACCTCGCACGTTGGCCTCAACTCTCTCTCTGGTACATAACCCCAACCACACAGCGAAGTCATCGCAAGTGAAGCTTAACACGCTCCCCTTAATCTTGAACTATATCTTGTTCCTTGAGGTTCACAAAGTGCAGAAGAATTGCTGCATCAGGAGGAACTCGCAACGGTCCTCCATGGTGAGAAAACACCAAAGGCCAGCCTTCTCCAGAGGTGGCTGGAAGAAAGGGAACTCAACATCTAGTTCTTCCCTATTAATCGAGCATGTATTCTCAGCTGGCAAAGTGTGAAGCTCCCTATACTTCTTCCTAAAATCTCCAACTTTATAGTTGAATGGATACGAAGGGAACAATGCTAGATTAAGAAGAGCCTTTACCCTACGAAACATTTTGCAAAGAGAAAATTACCAAACAAACAAACTAAACTCATAATCTTACAATACTTTCAGTCTGGCGTCCATCATGGTGCAACATTTAGCAACAAGAATTTGCTCAAGAACATAGGCAATCAAAGGATTCAACACAAAATTCCGAACAAACAAGGTCACTGGATAACTGCAAAAATTCAGCGCAATTGCAGAAACGCAAACAACCCTATCATCCAACAATTCGACCAACTCTATCGTCCTAACCACCGAACAACAACAATCCTAACAGGAAAACCTCAGAGAAGACAAAAATGAACTCAACCAACCAAAAATGAAAGCAACAATAATTAGCCACCAAAAACTGAAACTCGAGGAACACACCACCAAACGAACCAAGAACATCAAACGCAAATTTTGAAAAAACCCTGAAAAATTGGCACTAAAATGGGGGTCCTTGGGTCGGTGAAGTGACGTGCCGACTGGAAATTGGAGCAAGGGTAGCCATAGCTGGTTGGGTTTCTGGTTGGTGGGGGATGTTGGATGGAGGTCGAACGGAGGAAGGAGGTGCAACGGTTGGGTTTTAGGTAAGGGGAGTGGGTTTCGCGGCTATTGTTGGCAAGTAGGTGGGGGAGGGTGGCTAGCAGGTAGCAGTAGTGGGGATGAGGCAGAATGGAGAGGAGGAGAAGGCTCGATCGCGACGGTCGGTAGGTGGTTAGGAGCGTGTCGACGGTTTGTAGGAGAAGGAGGGAGCGCGGGTCGGTGAAGGGAGAAGAAAGAAAAGAAGAAGAAAGAAAAGAAAATAAGAAGAAAGAAGAAATGAGGGGAATGTTAGGGCACACAGTCCGAGGAAGGGGACGCAGGTGCGTGAGGTAGCTAGCTGCGGACGCGCTCACCATGAAAGCAATGCGGGTATGCCACCATATCAAACACGGACGCGCCACTCCAACCTCAACCCGGCTGTGCCACCAGGAAGACAATGTGGGCGCATCACTAATTCTAAAGCGGTTGTGTCGCCCTCCTTGACCCGATTTTGTTTTTTTTTAAGATCCAAAATTCAAAATTTTAGAGCTAGAAACTAAAAGAATAAAATAAAATAAAATAAAATAAAATAAAACTCGAGACACTCCTAGAAATGCTTCGAAAGAAGGAAAACAAACTGAAATCCAACGCGGTTGTGTCGCCCTCTTTGACCTAATTTTCATTTTTTTAAAAAGACCTAAAATTTGAAATTTTAGAGCTAGAAACTAAAAGAATAAAATAAAACACGACTCGAGACACTCCTGGAAATGCTTCAAAAGAATGAAAATAAACTGAAACCCAATGTGGGGCAACAAACAAGGAACAGAGACCAACTCCAAGTCAAGAAAAATCAACAAGAGTCTGCCAAAGATCTCAACTAGGCGAGACGAAACACAAGACACTGAAACAAAGAAAGCGAGAACGAAATTAGAAGAAATTAAACTAAGAGAACGTTCTCTAAACTAAACAATACTCGGGTTGCCACCCGAGAGAGCTAGATTTTAATGACGCTTAGCTCGACGAAACCTGGACTAGAGAGGTCACTCTCAATCATCCAAAACAATGTGTAGTTATGTGTTTTCGGGTGGCTGTCTTTGGTGGTTCGAGTCATTGCTTGGTCGATTTTTGTTTGTTGTTGAGTCTTGGGTGCACGGTTCGTTGTGGCTTGCTATCTAGGTTGCTAGAAGTCGATGGTGCAAATGTTGTGTGCGGGTTGGTGTTTCTGTGGTTTGCCAAATTGCAGGAGCTCATATTTTTTTGGAAGTTCTGAATTGCTGATTTTTGGGAATGTTATATATTGTCATTATTTTGACCAAATGATTGGAGCTAACTGTTGCTCCATGATGGACGCTTTTCTAAGTTGGTGGTTGGATTGAGAGTGGTTTTGCTTGCTTGGTTGTTGTGTTTGTGCAGGATGTTTCGTAGGATTAAGGTTGTTCTTAGCTTGCCTTCGACTCCTCCACACCCATTCAACTACAGGGTCAGGGCTTTCAAGAGGAAGTATTGGGAGCTGCACAGGTTGCCTGCTGAGAGGACCTGCTCGATTAATGGGGAGGAATTGGCTTCTGATTTTCCTTTCCTACAACCACCTTTGGAGGCAGCCGACCTTTGGTGTTTTTCACCATGGAGGACTAGTGTGAGTTCCTCCTTGTACAACAGTTCTTCTGCACTTTGAAGATCTCCACGGGCAAGATCTCTTTCACGATTAAGGGGCGCGTGTTACGCTTCACATGGGACGAGTTCGTTGTGTGGATGGGGTTGTGCACCAGAGA